>JAOVYX010022047.1:0-15047 GCA_035668315.1 Drosera spatulata | reverse complement strand
GTTCTTGGAATTCCTTACGAAGGTTGTCCAAACAAGCATTGAGGATGCCTTGCAACTCACCTTTGAGGTCTTCCTCCTACGCCTCCATGGTTTCATTGCTAGGAGCATCATCCTCGAGCCGCTCCAACACCTTTGCCACGATCTCTTCCATCCGTGAGAGTTATGACTCCACGACCGCTCGGGCATCCTTCGATTTGCCCCTTTCTTTGCGCATGGTGACATTCATGATGGCCATCTTCTCACCGTGCTCGGTTACAATGCTTGAATCCATCTCTCATACGAACCTTTGCTCTGATACCAACTGTCATGGGTTAGAATTTCACAACCCGTGCGGCACTCAAGTTACTCACTCCTTCACTCGAGTTCAGCCTAACTCAATACTCCAAGGTGATTCTTGAGAACGCAAGAGAGCTTTGAACTTGGAAACAAACTTTGTATTAAGAACACTTGGAAGCTTACAATGTATGTTTTGTGTTTGTAAGAATGAGGTGAGATGAGATGCCTTGGCCAAAGGCCTCCCCCTATTTATACTACTCTATGGAGAGTTCTAGATTTGGTATCTAGACTCTTCCTCCCAAGATATTTACATAGAATTCTCTAGAGAACTCTTCCTAATTTTTGGCAATTTTAGAGAATTCTGGAGAACCCTAGAGAACTCTAGAAAGGTATGGAAAAGTCATGAAACTTGTGGAGAATTGTAGAGAATTCTTCAAGACCAACCTCTCCATTTAGCTAGTCCGTGACAGTGAGCTGTGTTGTTTGCCGTTCGAGGTACACAAGAGCATATGAATACAGAAAAATGAATTAACGGAGAGAGACAATCACTAATAATTCCTCCTTCGATCGATAAATCAGGTCGCTTGTCATGGACCATCTAACATAACCTTTGGTAGTCCCCCTCCACCATTATCTTAACGAGCTTCAGTCTTTTTGCCTCTTCAATCCTAACCCTCATGGCGATGACCTTAACTACCATAGGTATGAAGGCTCCCAACCCAAATTCCCCACTAGCTTTTATCAATCGACCATCTGCATCACGGATTATGGCTGCTACCCTACATAACTCGTCGTCGGTAACTGCTGCATCGACATTCACCTTGTGAATAGTCCTTGGTAGTGGTTCTCATGTTTGCCCTCTTGCGTTCCAGGCCATTTGGGCTTGGGGTTGCCTTTCGTCCTCAGTTATTGATCGTTTCGAGTTTACTTGCACTCTCCTCGTTGCTTGCAAGGCAAATTGGACTGACAGATATGCGCCTCTCTTCTTTTTCCCCTGGACTCCTTGGTTTCTATTGAACCAGATCTCATACAGTATGGCCACTCATTGAAGGTCAAATCTACCATGGTTGCCGGAATCTTGAAGGGGATTGTATCCCAGATTTCTTTTGCCTTTGGACATGCTATCAGGCCGTGGAACACGGATTCCCCTTCCTCTTGGCATCCCGAGCATCGGTTCGTGACATCAATTCCCTGAGCCTGTCGTGACATCAAATTCAATCTTCTAAACCCACACTTACGCGGTACCCTTATCACAGCTCTTGGTCCAACCGATCAATATGAAACACCATCGTGCAGGTTGACCGATTAAAATCACACCACACATATATACAATTACTAAAATCTTATCATCATCTATATCTTAGACACATATTTTTTTAATACAATTACATCAATTTTATTAAAGTATCAAAATAAAATATGAGAATTGGCATTGCCAAGGCAATTTTTTATTATGCCAAGGCCACACACTCGAAAAAATTATCAGTTACCTTGGCTGAATAAAAATTATCCTTGGGAATAACAATCCCTTAAAAGCATGTTTGATACACGGATGGGATAAATAATGAAGGGATTGATAATCCTTTCATTATTTTTGTAATAATAAAAAATTTAGACACGTTTATTAAATTATGTTTATTAATTTCTTTTAAATAAACTAGTTCTTAGAACTGAATTCTAAATAGAAATATAAACTTATAATAAAATTTAAAAATTTTTGATATATTTGTTTCGACGACCAGTGAAAGTAATTATACCAAACATAATTTTGAGGGATAGCGAAACCTCGAATTATCCTAAGTTGACCAAGCAGAAGCCATTATCTGGTCCTTATCCTTTTCCCTTATCCCTATCTCATCCCTCCCCGACACCACTGTTCCTCCTCTCCTTCCTTTCCCCTCTCTCCTCCCCGCAGCCACCCTCACGCCGCCAACCAGCTGCCGTCGTCAATCACCATATCGCCATCGTCGCCCTCCTTTCCTCTCCTTTCCCAGCCGCCACCGATGAGCCCAACGTTGCCGCCGCGTCGCCATCGCGATCTACCAGCCGACAACCGCCGCCCCACTTCCCGATCTCCCTACCCCAAACACCGGACAACCCTCACCTAAACCTCCCCACCACCAAACAACTTTCCTGTCAACCACCTCGTGCTGTCGCCACCCGCCGTCTACTGCCACCGTTGCCAGCAATCGCCAGCCTGGCAGCTGTCCCATTTCTCTCTTCCCTCTCACGCAAGGTAACCAACCCCTCTAATTTCCATGGTGTAAACCGGGACGTGGTTATGTGTGCGAAAGTTTGAGATGTGTTTAGTGGTGGTTTGCTGGAAGTCTGATTTTCTTACTGTTGTGGTGTGGACTGTGGTAGTCGTGGCACGATCATCTATGGGTTGCGATGAGTTTGAGGATGATGGTGATGTATGAACGATCGTGTGGTTATGTAAAGGCCTGAAAAAATTGAGATAATTTATTTTCTCAAAAAATAACAAAAATAGTATATTATTCAATGTTGTAATTTATACAACGGGATTATAAAATTCGCTTGTCAAAATCATGACAAAAATATGATAAGGATCCGAAAAATTTTATAAAATTTAGTTTCACGATAATGAATATGAATAGTAAATAATTATACATTATAATTTATTTTGCGGGGTTAAAAGGCTTATTTGACGATATAATATAGAAAAAATATAAAATATGAATGAAATGCAATCCTAATACGCAAATACAGGGAAATACGGTCTTAGTACGAAAATACTGTATTTATACGAAAATGACCTAAATCTAATTTTGTTAGTTATTATCCTTTATGTCAATTCCTACTCTACCTAAATTAAATTATTTACCCACTAATTATTCACTAAATATCCACTAATTATCCACTAAATACCCACTAATTATCCAGTAAAACTATTATTAATTGATTTAGTTTCATATAAATACAAGCTCTCTTCTTCTTGAAAAACTTCTTACAAACATAAAAACACTTCTTGTCATGTAAGAGAAAAGATAAACAAGAGAAGAGAAGAAGGAGAGTTTGAGAAGAAGAGGAGAAGTTAGGGTTATAAGGCGACGAGGATCTTTCATCATTAATAAGAGAAGGTGATCACCTTGTTTAGAAATTTTGTGAAAAATCATAAGTTCTGTGATAAAATTCGATTTTAATATATGTTAAATCTTCACATGTCTAGTTTCTGATAATGTTGATAGATCATGATTTGGAGTTATGAATCTCAAGATATAAATCAAAACGTGTGAATATGTCAATCTGTAAAAACTGGTTATAAGGATCACTTTGTAACTTGATCTGGAATTACACATAAAGAGTTAGAAAACGAGCCTTATATTAATAGAAAGGTTTTGAAGTCTAGTTTCCAGAATATTTTAAAAATATATATTTAAAGTTGTATTTAAGGAGCTATGACTGATTAGTGAAGAAAGGTCAAACTATCTGATCTAAAAAAAATATAAACTTGAACGAATAAACTGTTATTATTGATAAGATTTCATGATCGACACTCTAATTCATGGAAAGGATATAGAGTTTCGTTTATGTAGAATTTTACAAAATGATTTTTGGAGCTATATAAGAGAAGTTATAGATTTGAACATGTCGAAGGAACAGAATCCAAAAATGAACCGTTTTGACCCCGAAACAACTCCAAATGTTCACAAATACTTCTAATGATGATAAATACATAAAATCATCATCATGGACTATCAAAATAAGTATCAAAGTCTTTTCTCAAAGCTTGGCATCACCACATAACGTTACTTTGACGATTTTTCAAGAAGTACGAATAAATATACTTAATTTCATAACGTGAACAATCATTCACAAGGATGTGTCTTGATATGCGTATCCTATTATATTATAGGACTTGGAGACGCTGCTCATTGCCACTTAAGGACGAGGTTGAACATGTGCACGTGAAGAACTGTGATAAAAGATAACATTTAGATTCATTATATGTGACGATGCGTGTTATTATACCGTGAGTATAATAATATACATTGGAAACTTTGGACATAGTCACTAAATATGACTGACATAAGACACTGACTATAACTGATGTGTGATATGTGCTAAATACTGAGAGTTGTGGAGTGTTATTTAATGGTGTGTGTTATGCCTTATTTGCTGGTATAATGAGGGTGAATGTGTGAAAGGAGCGTAAATCCATAACTGAGATAACTCGGTGATATAAAACACAAAGAGCGGTGTGTCTGTCGCATGTGTTATACAATGATTTGATGATGGTATTCTTTCATCGACCTTTTGGTGTGAGGGTATCTCACTACAGGATTAGCTGTGAGGGAGGAAGGATTAGCTTTCCCCCTTATGTGTATGTGGCCTGATCGTCGAGGCACTGGGCACTAGTTTACAGGGACCAGAGATTACGACAGGGCGTTGGGGTTAACTCTGGCCATTCGAATGCTGGACTGTCGCTTACAGGGATGCAGATAGGGGTTGTTGGGCAACAGTTTACAGGGACCTAAGGTTGCGACAGGGTTTAGCCACCCCTGGGAAATTGAGTGGTGGACCGTTGCTTGTAGGGAGCCAATCGACGATACGTTGATCTGGTCCCATATTGAAAGTGGAAGGAATCTCCATTTGTTTGCATATGGAACTATCATTTTAAAGAAATCACACGTTCTGATTCGATATACTGAAGTCAAAAGTGTAGATAATGAAAGTAAACATATGAATAGATAAACAAAACTATTTGACGTAAAAAAACCAAAAGTTGAATTGATGATAATAACAATAATGGGGTTTTAATATACTGCTAAGTGACCGCTATGAACGTGCTAGGGTCCTAGCACGTGTAGTCACATCGTTGACAGTACCCGGGATCTACTGAGCATCATTCTTGCTCACGGATTTCTTCTTTCTTTCTTTGTTTTTTGTTTTTTGTTAATAGGTTCAGATGATGATGGGGAGGCCTCCAAGTAGGCATATGTTGATGGTGGTGTTCCCACGAAAATATCGGTGTTGTGTTGTAATATCTAGTTTGTCTGGTCAAACATTAATCGTTTGTAATAATGAACATCTTGTACTGCTTTTTGCCACTGTAGTTAATGTATTAAAACTTCGTATGTTAAATATATTTTTGAACGTTCTTATTGTAGGCCCTATCTTAAAAATTGTCTTGCTATGGACTCCGTTTGTAGCGACAGTAACGTCACGTATCAGCTAAGTTGGAGGAATTATCATGATGTTATAATTTTACATGGGAGATTAGTTATCTCATCACATCTATAACATGTCATGCTTGGTACGAATAGGGTCGTGACAATTATACGCCGTGGTCAGTGGTGGCGGTTGGCGACGGTGGCCAGCGATGGTCGATGGTGGTTAACGACGATCGACGACGACGATCGGTGGTAGTCGGGGCGATGGTCAATGGTGGTGGTTGGGGTGGCGGTCGGTAGGGCGAGTGGTGGTCGTTAGCAGCCGGTGATGATGGTTGGGGCGACGGTCAGCGAGGGCCGATGGTGGTCGACAGTTGGCGGTGGTGATGGTTGGGGGCGGCGGGCGACGAAGGTCGACTATGACTGACGGCGGTAGCCGATGGCGATGATCGATGGGCCAGTGGTGATCGTCGATGGTGGCGGTCGGCGACGATCAGTGATGGTGGTGGTTGGGGCGAGGGTCGACGGGGGTGGTGGCCGGCGAAGGTCGGTGGCGACGGCCAGGGACGATCGACGGCGGTCGACTGTGGGCGGGGGCGATGGTCGACGACAATCGGTGACGATAGGTTAGGGATAATTAATGACACGAGGAGTTAGAATTGATAATTAGAGAATTAGAGGTATTATCCCTTGGAGGGATTAGTAATCCTTGTACCTGTTTTGCTACCAAACATAGAATTGTTTGTCTAATCCCTCTCTTATCCTGTGTATCAAACGTGACCTAAAAGATATACAAACAATTTTGAATCGATCATATAGCAAATATATATATATATATATATATATAACAAGAATCCTGACTATCATTACTGAATAATTTTTTTTTATAATTACTTTCTCAATTTTTCATCATAAATCTAACCAACACGACCCAATAATCAAGTAAACAATGGATTTTGATTTAGAGGCATAGAATCAGGAAAAAATGCTCACAAATCAATTTCATAATTTCTCATAACGACCAAGCAACATTCTATAATCCCATTTCAACTGATCTAATTACAAAAACAAAAACAAGGTATATTGAAGAATCTACATCACTGACGATGTTTTTTTTTTTCAACTTAAACTAACTAATAATAGTAAAAAAAAAATGAACTAAACTAATCCAACAATGATGATGGAGAGGGTCGTAGATGAAAAGGGAGATTGGGAGAAAGAGTTAGAGGATGGACACAAATTCTTTTATGTTTTTTATAATATTTTGGCTAATTTTTTAATATAAAAGAAAAGATTTAATAAAATATTTATTCAATGGAATCCTAAGTACAAATAATTAAGAGAATTTTTTGTATGATAAAATTCAACCAACATAACTGATTTAAAATTATATTATAATCCCAAGTATGATACCCACTAAGATTAAAAAAAAAACTCAACTAACATACTATCTCCGTCTCATAATATCTGAAATATTTTTTTTTCTATTCAAATATATTTATAACCTTTTTGTCCTTAACAAATTTTTAATCTAAAAAATTTAAATCAATTATGTTTTATGTTTTGTTACAATATATCCATTATCTTGTTTATAATTATCCCATTATTTATTTATTTTATTAAATTTTAATATATATATATATATATTATATTAAATCAAACAATTAACCGAAGGGGTGCATCATTTCCAAATACGATCACCCTTACGCAGAACCAAAGCGTCGCGAATTCCGATCAAAGACCTGACCCCGCAATGGAATCCGGCGACTCCTCTCCTCTTCAACCACCCTCCCCCGGCAGCGGCGGCGGCGGCACCCGCACCCCATCCCTCTCCGACCCCCTCACATCCCCAAATCCCTCTCATCCTCTCACCCTACCCGACCTCGCACAGGAACTCGCCACCCTCGCCGCCCACGGCTCATACCGCACCCTTCTCGACAAACTCACCCGCTCCCTCTCCCTCTCTCATTCCCCCCTCCCTCACTCCCACCTCCTCTACCTCGCCTTCAACTCCCTCGCCCTCGCCAAACTCCGCCGCTATCCCGACGCCCTCCGCGACCTCGACGACCTCGACTCCCCTTCCTATCGCTTCGAATCCTACCCCGATACGTACCCCGGGATGGCGGGGTCGTTTGTGCCGTTTGGGTTGCGGTGGATGAGATGTTTGCTGCCGGCGAAGCTTGGGAAGAAAGGGGAGACGATCGATAGATTGTATGAGCTGTTAGGGTTTGTTAGGGAGAGGATTGAGGATGGTGATGATGGATCGGTGTGGAGGAGGAGGGAGGAGTTTGTGATTGGGAGTATTGTGAGTCATCATTTGGCTCAGAAGGAGTATTTGTTGTGTGTGGATTTGATTAGGGATGTGCTTGTGAGGGATAGGGAGAACGCAGGGTTGTGGTCAAGGCTCGGGTATGTTCAGATGCAGTTCGGGGATGTCGAGGGGGCAAGGGCCTCGTTCGATGAGGTTGAGAGGATTATTTCGAATAAGAAGGGTGAGGAAGGGGTTCGGATGTTGAATTTGGCGAGTCGGAATAAGGCGTTGATGTATATGGTGGGGAAGGATTATGTGTCCGCATTGAGGGAGTATGAGGGGTGTATTGAGAGGGACGGGTCGGATTTGGTCGCTATCAATAATAAGGCGCTTTGCTTGATGTACTTGAGGGATTTGTCGGGGTCGATCAAGGTGTTGGAGAGTGCGTTGGAGAGGGTTCCTACGGTGGCGTTGAATGAGACTCTCGTTAGTAATTTGTGCAGTATGTATGAGTTAGCTCATGTGAATCATACCGAGATTAAGAGGACTCTGAGCAATTGGATTGCTCAGGTTGCTCCTGATGATTTTGATACCTCTTGCACTCGAGTCTGAGGTAATTAAGAAATTCCGTGGTTCATGTTTTCATTTTTGTTCTGTTGTTGCTCGCTGCCGTTTTCATTCTCTTTGCGTTCCAGATCGTTTTTGTAGAATAATAATCTTGTGTGGTGGATTTGAATGATGCAATGCATATGGATTCACAGTAGAGCCGTAGATGAACTGAATTGTTCGTGAACAGTTCGAGTTTGACTCGACAAAAGTTCGATTCGACTCGAAAATGAAAATGAACTCGACTCGATTTATTGGGTTCAAAGAACTCGAAAAGTTCGACTTGAGAAGTTCGTGAACTATTCGTGAACTATTCGTGAACTGTTCATGAATAGTTCGAGTTCGATTGAGAAGTTTGTGAACTCTTTGTTTATTTATAATAGTAAATTTTTAAATTGTTGTTTTTCAATCCCATTTATTTATTGCAATTATAAAATTGGAAAATTTGAAAACATTAAAAGATTTAGTTATATAAAATATAAATCGAAGAGTCCTAACAAACTAATTTTTTTTGTTTTTAATTGAGTTTATATTTTAAAAAAACTCTTCGAAAAGGACCACAATTTGGAAGAGACAAAGTACAAAAAACAATTCAATCCCTGAGAGTTATGTCGACTGTTTGAGACATGGGAATTACAGGAAGTGCAGCTATTTCGATGTATCAACCGTTTTTGGTGTTTGCAAGTAGTAGTAGTTTTTAAAATCTTCATAATCGATGCTTTCTATTGTAATTTCTACTGTCTTTTTCGATGCAATGACTTGTTGGCATTGATACAATTAAATATTTTGATTTTTTGGTTGTAACAAATATCAAATGTTATTTGTAACTAATATCTAATTTTATGGATATATAGTTTCTCGATCCGAGTTCGACTTGACTTGTTACTCGATAAACTACTCGATGAGAGGTTCGGTACTCGATGAACATAAACTCGAATTCGACTCGAACTCGATTTTTTAACCCCATGTTCGAGTTCGACTCGAAATGAACAGTAAGTGTTCGAGATGGAGTTCGTAAAAACTCAACTCGGTTCGGTTCATTTATAGCTCTAATTCACAGAAGTTTTCCTTCAATGAGATCTTCTTGGTCTAATCATTCACTCTGAAGTTGAACAATTGGCATTCGATTGATCAGATTCAGTAGAAGGTACTCTTGTTAACAGGATATATCAAAAAAACGTAGAACTTGTCCAATGATCAATTTCTCTGGAAAGATTAGGTTATGAAAAAGGGCTATAGCACTCATACTCCACGGGTATTGACCTTTATTTGAACTCATATCACGTGTCCATCTTAGTTCGTAGCCATGATATCGGTCTTCAATCAATCGGGATTCGAACAACATGCAATGTTCTATTAGTTTAGATTCTTTGAACAATTATGAAGAATTTTTAAGCTGTGTGTGTAGTGGGCATGGAAAATCTGTAGTGTCAATTCAAAGAAATTGCAATGCTGGTTCGTTTTTCCGTTACAGCGCATTAACCATGGGATTTAGACTGTAAGGTCTTCTGCTATGTGAACTGCCCAAAATCAAATACCTTTACTTTCCTAAATTTCTGCTGCAATACGAAATTTTTGAAGCTCTTTAGTTTGGGATCTCTGTGTGAGTTAGATTTTTTATCTTACTCCCCACTTCTCATCCGGGGCATACTTGTTGGCTTGTCACATCACTAGGTGCCATTGGGGCATTCCTGCAAGTAGTCCTTAGATTGCTTACCTTGACAACTTATTTGGTGTACCTTGATCAAAGTTAGAATAAAAAAACTCCGAAGTACCAATTATTGAGGAATGAGGCTCTAGGGATCAGGGAGTGGAAATGCAAACAGAATCCAAGTTTGGTCGTTGCATCTTACTCCATGGGCATTTATTTTTGGGCTTGTCATCTTGTATTGTCGAGAAAAATCAATTTTTTGATGGAACTCTGATCGTCTTTAATATTCAAACGAAATGGAAGAGGTGGAGATTGTGAAGTGGGAACATTCTTTTCTAAATTTTTGTTTCTTTCAGTTATTTTAAACTTTGGTGGCGATAGAAAAAGCGTAAAATATCCTTGCATTTTGAGATCATATTCTTGGTACATTAAACTTTGTCCCGAGCGTTATACTCAATTTCTCTCACTCTGTAATTTTTTTTGTGGTTTCAGCATGATTTACTAATACTTCATGAATTTTCTTGGATTTCAGAGCTGGTTGTGCAACTCTCCGCTCTGCTGCGAGCGAGATACAAGTTTTTGGGTCCAACGTTCACCATAAGATCATAATGTCAAGAGTTCTCCAGGCACTGTTTGGTACTTACATTTCAATGTAAGGAATAGTAAAACGGGGAGTGCTTCCTAGTGTTTTCCTGTCATCCAAAGTTTGATGTACAACAAGGCAACCTGTTGAACTCTCTTTGTGTCTTCTTATGTTTTTAGGCAGTTTAATCCTTATGGTTGGATGAAGACGGAAAAGGCAATGTACTTCTTTCTTTACCTGTTAATAGGACTCCGTCATTGCTAGTGTCTTACCATATTCTTTCCTTTGCAATTTGTTGTAAAAATGGTTGCTCTGATTTCTCAGCAGAGGTGTTTGTTTGGCAGATTCATTTATAAATTGTTTGAAGTGCATTATTTATTCTTTATTGTATCTAATTCTAAATTTCTAATATCTCTGTTGGATGTTGTGCATATAGTTGTGCATCATTAGGGTACCCCTGTAGAACATCTCAAATTCAGTATGTTTCTGTTTGTGTAGTATAGATAGAAAACTAGATTTATACAGAGAGTAATTATATGTCTTAAGGTGATGCTGTGGGGAGTTATTGATGCGATGTGAACTTTGTGCAAATGCTATGGAAACAAGAGATCATTTATTTTTGGAATGTGAGTACACAAAGGAGGCATGGAGTTTGATTGGTGATTGCTTTCATATGGAGTCCAGATCCAGAGCATGGGATCAATGGCTTGAATGGGTGATTAAAGTGACCAGGGGGAAAACTACCAAGGCGATGTGGAGAAGGCGAGCTGTTGCAGGATTGTGTTATGAAATCTGGTTTGAAGGAAATAATAGGATCTTTCAGATTCAAAGGAGGACAGCTGAGGAGCTGGGAAGAAAAGTAATACCTGAAGTGCAGAAGTGGAAAGCTTTGTTAGATGATCGATGTGTATGATTTGTATAGATGTTTTCTTATGACGTACTGGTATGGTGGATGCTGGTTGTAAACTTGTACGGATAGTTCAAGTGTTACAGGACTTAGCCAGCAATCTTGTTTCTCACAATTGGGCTTGACCCTCCGTGAGCTTAGATTGGTTAGTGATGTTCTATGAGCACTAGAACTATGTATTAGCTTAGATTGAGTTTTAGTGATGAATGAAATTAACGTGTTACCAAAAATTATGTCGAAAGCAACTGCTGTTTTTTGCCCTTTGTATTTCACTTTGCAGAGGGCAATCTTGTTTTTTGTGTCAATGTGGCTAATGGCTGGGAAAGGGATGCTAATGAGCTCATTTACAATTATCCTCGTTTCTTGTTTGCTCACTGCAGCATAATAGCCAGGAGTGTCATTGTCAAAACTTAGAGACGGCCAAGGGATTAAAACTCATCATCGTGTTTTGGTCTATTGGAATCCTACTTTGTCTAGATCTGGGAATAGTGTCATTAATTTATTTATTTTTTTGTTCATTCCTTTCACTATTGGGTCGTGCCGAAGAAAGCTTTTAACCATAACTTTTCGGACTTTGCTTCATCGCCAAGCTTCGAGAGAAACTTGAGCTCTAAACCAACCCTTTTTGCATGGGTGAGATAGGAAAACCAATCCCCATCCTGCCGTTACGGAATATTCCTTGCAGCTGATATCCAGAAGAAAACTGAAGTTTTCCTTTTCCAAACCCTCGAGAGGAAACCATTGTATTTGACTTAAATTGCAGGATAGTTAATCTCAGAGGGGTGGAAACCCTTTTCATTTGTTTTGGTTTTTCGGTATTTATAATGCAGATCGTCTCGATTGTGATTGACATGAACTGGATTCTGTGCCCTGGCAATCTCAAGAAAATTCAGACGCGTGAAAGACTCAAATGGCACCTTCAGCTTGCAATACAAGCCAAGGAGCGCCAGAAATCGTGTTCTTTGACCTGGAAACAACGGTGCCAAAAGCTGCTGGAGCCAAGTTCTGGGTGTTGGAATTCGGTGCAGTGGTCGTCTGTTCAAGGAAGCTTGCAGAGATAGAGAGCTTCTCCACCCTTATTAGGCCAGAAGACCTATCTGTTGTTGCGTTGAGGTCGAGTCGGCCTGATGGGATAACTCGGGAAGCTGTGTCGACTGCTCCTGCGTTTAAAGAAGTTGCAGCGAAAATATACACCATCTTGAATGGAAGGATATGGGCAGGACATAATATTCAGAGATTTGATTGTGTTCGCATCAAGGAGGCCTTTGCGGAGATTGGCAGACCTGCTCCTCAGCCTGTGGGATTGATTGATTCCTTGGGAGTTCTGACTCAGAAATTTGGCAGAAGAGCTGGAAATATGAAGGTATGTTTAACTTGGCACTATGAATAAGAAGCCCATTTGTTATCGGATCGTTTCTTGTTATTGGTTCGAGTTGTTTCTTTTGAACGCATAAGGATCTTGTGAGCAAGATAAATTTGACAAATCATAATAAGATTATCAAAATTGGAGCTCTGGTTATTTATCAATTTTTGGGCAAGATTCTGAACCTGGTGTATTCATTTATCCTCAAATCTCCTGAGGCCATTCAAGCAAAAACATACGATGACTTGTTCCATTTCTTCTTATGTTGTAGATGGCGACATTGGCTGATTACTTTGGCTTGGGACAACAAAAACATAGGTGCAGATTCTCTCTGGTTGGCTTTCTTTTTGAAAATTGCCTAAGAAGAAACTGGATTATGCTTTATGATCGATTTTGGTAATGTTTTTCCGGTTGCAGAAGTCTTGATGATGCTCGGATGAGCTTGGAAGTGGTCAAACATTGCGCCACGGTTCTTTTCTTGGTAAGAGAATGTTCTCCTTGATGTAATAGACATCCACACTCCAGTTAAAAGATTATATGATAGGACGTTTTCATCACGCAACAATGACATTATCCAATGAAATCTTAGATCCTAGAAATATAGTTCAAATTGAATTGGATCTAGAATAGAAACTATGTTTAGATGATGCTACCATGTGTTATGTACGAGTATCTGTTTACAGGAGAAAACATGTGAACGTCTGTATAATATCTCGCTTTGACATGCTTTTCCAGGAGTCTAGCCAGCCAAGTTTGTTTTACCAAAGGTGGCAGGAAGGCTGTTCAACCATTACCACAAGAAGTAGATCGAATCAGAAACTATTATCAAGTGATGAAAATTGCCGAAAAGCACCCCCAAAATCTCATGTTTATCAAAGAGCAGTTCCATATGCAAGGGCAAGCATAGGACAGGTTTGTTCCCTTCTAACACACGTTGTGATCCTTCCATTCATGGTCTATCGTGCACAATCTGCTGCAGTCGTGACACATGAGCAAAAAAACAGCAGGTGACAGAGCAAGTAAAGAGTTTGTTCTGTGGCGTCAATGGAAGCCAATCCCTGAATCAATTGCTTCGCCATTCTCGGTCTGTCTTACGATGAGAAGAAGCTGATCAGTTTCGAGAAAGAACATGGAAATATAGGGACTAAAGTTGGATGGTTCTCGGAAATGAGAACTTGGGAAGGCACTGAAATGTATAGTCATTAAAACCATTTATATACCATTCACTCGATCCAAGCTCTTTCCCATCTGAATCAGAAGATGTTGGGAAAAGTCGTATGTGGTGTAGCGGAAATTGCCCAGCATTTTTTCCTCGTTGCGCTATAAAATTGGGATAAATAAATAGTTCAAAAATAAATGGAGTTGACACCAAAATTTTACGTGGAAAACCCCTTTAAAAATAAAAGGGTAAAAACCACGGGACCGTTGCTGTACCAAAATATCCACTAAAGAGGAATTACAAATATCGTCCCTAGACTGTGTTAGGAGATTACAATCACCAGGATAACTCTTACTATTTTTTCTTCTCTAACGGAATAAAATTATACCCGTAGAGGATACCCCTCAATACCCCAAACTGGGTATTTTTTTTAACTCTTCTGGTGCTGTTTTTTTATTTGATGTGTTGTATATGTTTTTCCCCCCTTGCTCCCTATTTATAGTGATTTGATTACGTCTTTTTTTCCTTTCCTTCACCGCGTTTGCTGCTGCCGTCTCTGCCCGAATACTCTCGCGTCTTTACTCCATAGTTTTTCGGAATCCTTTACTTCTCTGCTTACTGAATGCTAAGTGAAGAAAAAAACGTGGGTGGGACCCACGAAGGGAAAAAAAAACCTAAAGAAAACGCACTAGCAATTCTCCCCCTCCCGAACGGTGGGGACCATCGCCATACCCGCTTGTTGTCTGTAGAAGTCAAACTTCTCCATAGGTAAGGTCTTTGTCATCATATCTGATCCGTTGTCGTCAGTATGGATCTTCTCAAGTCGAAATCGCTTCCGATCCAATGCATCACGTATCCAGTGATATCTTACATCAATGTGCTTCGACCTCGAATGAAAGGTCGGATTTCTGACAAGGTGAATAGCACTCTGATTATCGCAATAGAGTCTATACATGTCCTGTTGTAATCCCAACTCTAACAAGAAATTCTTCATCTATAGTACTTCCTTACTAGCTTCAGTGACTGCAATATACTCTGTCTCTGTAGTAGACAAAGCAATACATTTCTGTAACTTTGACTGTCATGACACTGCTCCCCCTGCGAAGGTTGTCATAT
>JAOVYX010022046.1:0-44053 GCA_035668315.1 Drosera spatulata | reverse complement strand
CAAATGACGTCCAAAAATTCCCAAAACTTATACATAGCATCTAAACACATAAATCTAGCTAATCATGGTGAAAGTTTTTTGTTAAAACTCTCAAAGCACGTGAAACGGTGATGAAACGTGAAATGCAGCTTTTCGAGTTCGTGGATTTCCATTCTCTTGATTCTTCTTCCTTTTTGCATCAAATTCCATGCCAATCTGCCATAAAACATCAACGCAAAGCAGTACCAACGTTGCATAACAAAACGACACTAAAAATATAATTTAGACAATGAAAAAGAAATAAAACAAATGTTTAAAATAAAGAAACGATGTGTGATTTCATACACATCACATACTCAAGCTTCTAACGTGCAAACACATAAAGTAGCTTGAACCCAACACCTTAGTATAGTTTCTCTTTTCAAGATAACATTTTAGTGGTTTGATCTCAAAATCTATCTATAGCTGAACTAAACGATCCTGTATAAAAAAACTATAATTCGATCACTTATCACCAGTCTGCTATCTGCACTATCAAACCCACAACCGAACACAACTAACCATGTCACACATAAAGAATCGTGAAAAGGGTTAGGTTACCACACGATATAACAACCCTAAAGCGCACGAGAGAGGAAGTCGTTGAATCTAGGTGCGGAAAGTCGCTATCCTACAGCCATCGCCACACTCCTCGACGTCGTCGTTGTCGTAGTGAGGGTGAATGGGAACTTTGGTAGTCTCTAATGACAAATGGGTGCTCTCCTCGATGGCCCGACGATGAAGACAATGGTGATGATGGCGAGCTACAAGATGATGATGGTGGCGTTGGTGATCTCGACGGTTCACGGTTGAAGAAGATAAGGACGATGGAGGGTTGCGGCAGTCTGTGCGGCGTCTTCGGCTACTTCGGTGGCCGGCGAAATTAGCGGTGTGGTGGGACAAGGGAAACAGAGGCGACGTTGATGGTGATCGATTGTGGTGATGGTTATAGGAGTAGTTGTTGATGGAGATGGAGGGTGACGGGGGAGGAAGAAAAAGGGAAGGGTGTGGGAAAATTTTTGAACGCGTGGATCCCACATATTTTTAATTAGGGGATAATTTTTATCTCCTTTTGTAATATTTGGTACCAAATATCTTCCAAATTAATCCCATAAATTAATGTTATTTAACCATAACGTATATAAAGCGTTTATCGATAATAAAATTATCCCACATTTTATTATCGTTCTATCTCCTTAGCTCAGATCATTTGTTAAGTTTTAACGTTCGTACATTCAAATTAAAACATAACAACAAACGTTATATTTTCGCTACTTTTCATCATTCGTTTTTAACGTTCTAACGTTAA
The DNA here is from genome assembly GCA_035668315.1 of Drosera spatulata. Classification (NCBI taxonomy): domain Eukaryota; kingdom Viridiplantae; phylum Streptophyta; class Magnoliopsida; order Caryophyllales; family Droseraceae; genus Drosera; species Drosera spatulata. The sequence continues at coordinate 42,726 of JAOVYX010022046.1, read as the reverse complement.
TAATTATATTTAAAACGACGAGTGTTATATTAACGTTAATTATCGTCATTTGTAATTAACGTTCTTACGTTAATCTATTATTTTCTTATCGACGAACATATATTAACGTTATTTTTCGTCATTTCGAAATATTTTACGAACAGTAATTAATTTTCCCCATATTTATACGTATAATTTTATGTCTATACATATATTTTTATATTCATAGGTATATTTTAATTAATATAATTTCTCAGGTATTACAGTACTGCTTCACACAAGACAATTTTAATAATGTAGAAGTGATGAGTACGAGTCGATCGCATAGGGAACGATCTTTTCAAATTTTGTGAATTAAATTGCTGATCTATCAATTTTCTATAAAATGGGGGGGGGGGGGGATTTTATTGTAGAAAAGAAAAAAATAGAAAAGACAGTTTAACTAAAGAATTTTTTATTTTTGTCTAAAAGTGTTCTTATCAAACCTGATAAAAATATATGACAATCGTCATTTTCACTCTCTATGGATTTAATCATCGACTCATATTTTTATCTCATATTCTTTTATGATAGGTGTTTTAATTAAGTACGACAAAAACAGAGTTGTCGATGTGAACTATTGGTTACCATAAAGCATGTGACAATCAATCTAACATAATTACTCAATGTCAAAACAAGAATATAACATAGACTAAACATGTCGCTTTATGAATATTTCTCTAACACCTCATGACATTGACCTAACACAGATTAGCGTCAAATTATACTCACATTCATATGATTATAGGTATACCAAAAGAGAATGACGTTAACCTATAAAGTTGCTACTAATATAAACCAAAAAAGAATGGTTTGACTACATACATACTTCTCCTATGTACTAAGATGATCAATCCTAATACATAGAATAAGCAATTAAGGATAAATCAATACATGAACATGATACCATAGGTCTTGAACATGAAATTGTTGAGTATAGGAATCAAATCTCATAAAATCCATGAGAGAATTCCAATTACAATGCCATAATAAAGTCTGATGCTACCATAACTATGAATAGAAATAACAAATTAAACAAAAAATCGAAAGAAGTCATAACTACACAAGTAGGAAAAGAGTGTAAACCAAACGACCAATGATAATTGGCCTACAAACAGTCAAATACTATTCCCGTAATGATTGATGGAACGACAGAGCGTAGAACGGAGTCGTCTGTGATAAACCTCACATCAAAGGCGTTAAGAGAAGACCAAATTTCGCAACGCCGATCTCTTCTCTATTGAAAAGCTTTGATAAAAGCGTCTCCCTTTTCGAATTTGGCAGTGGCTATATATAGAAAATACAAAACAATCGAAAATCCACTAAAATAGAAAGATAAGATTGGGCAGTTTTTGAATAGCACACGGCCTGTGCATGTGGGACACGGCCCATGCCAAGGCACGCGACCCATGCTTGATCTGCTTGTACTCCATGCTTAGGGCATTGCATAACTCTATGTTGCATGGCTCGTGCTCCATATGTATAGCCCGTGCTCGATAATAAACATGCATACTTCATCTTTAAAGCTCCAACAAATGATAAACACGTCTCAACTCCTCCAAGTTCAAGCAGAAACTTAAGAAAACCAGCTACAAATCTCCTTCCAAGCAGCTCACGATAAGAAACACTTCAAACTCTTCATTCCTACAAGAAAAACAAGAAATACGACAGTATCGACGCTCTAAATAGTAAAAGGAAATAAAATGACTCACTCAAACTAAGACTAGATTGACACAAACACGTAACTATGAGTAAGAAAATGATGTATGTTTACACACACATCAAATTCCCCCAAACCATACATTTGCTTGTCCCTAAGCAAAAGAAATCACATAAGAAGAAACAAAATATCATTGAATACATCCTCCTCAACAAAACACTATGTACCAATAGCGGAAGATTCCAAAAAACCAGATTCACTAAGGCGCTCTGTTTCAGACACCTGCCGCTCTGTTTGATTCAAAGCACCACAATAATTGCTCAGTCATTCTGTTTCATACAAATGCCGTTCTGTTTGACTGTCACGATCAGAAAAAAGATTACAGCCAGCAATCTCTGATATATTACTATTACACTCGATGATTACATTAATTGTGCCTAAATCAAGACGCTTCGACACATCAAACAACATCGTGAAGTCCTCTTGATCCCTCAATCAGCATCACTCATGTTCGGGAATCGAATAAAACAAATTCAATTCACATTCAAATGCGATTTGGAATCGATCTCGTACCTTATCAACAAAACCATCAAAATCGAAATCTGAATCACACAAAAACGATCTCGAAATCAAACCAAACCTACAAATCAAAATCGCCTTGTTCTCCATCAAATACGACGATCTGATGACAATGTCAAAACAAATGAGATCAGAACAATAACAACGATGAGAATCGATCACAATGATTGTGACAAGGGATCTGCACAATGTTACAAAGAAAAAGGAGAAGCAGCGATGGCGGTTTTTGATTGTAAAGCACGGATATGTTCAGTTTTGAGAAGTTGTATCTTTTTGGAAATAAAATCTCATTTGTATGTTTTTGACAATATTGTTGGAAAACAGTATAGTAGGGCCATTTTTCGAATCTATTAACCATGATTCTATTTTCTATAAATTGTTAGGTCTTTAACTTATCTAAACTAAATATAAAGTTTAGTATCTCAAATTTAACACACAAATAAAAATGTATAAAATAAACATATACATAAAATCTTTCACAAATAAATAATTATAAAAAATCTTATTAATTTTATATATGAAATCATCATTTAGTATAATAAAACAATAACTTTTCCCACTATGATGAAATTTATTTAAAGAAATGATTATAGAATTATACATAATCTTATCTACCAAGATAAGATTTTATTGATTCTTAAATATTAATGCACACGTGTGAATACTCTACTTTATTTCATTACCCGAGTTTTATGCTAGACTTTTTAATCTTTATCTTTAAATTCAATCTAATATTTGAGATTGAGTACTACTATTAGCCATGCATGTAAATCGTAATACGTTAAATATAAAGTGAATAAAAAATATCATGTTGAATATGCAGTATTCTGTATATATATATTTAATATTAATTATTTATATTATCTTTATATATCTCGTGCAAGTATAACTTGAATTGGTAAGATCAGGATAAGGACACAAGGTAAAACGAACCAGCGATGACCCAATAATTCGATGTTCTAGCTATGTAATATACCACCTAACTTATAAAACATCAATTGAAAACAAAGAATATCAATAACAATCTTTTTCTGTTTTTCTTTTTTTGGATAATGTCAAGAGCAATCAACTTTTTAGTGACTGGGGAATAATTCCTGCATTGTGCATATTTAACAAGGCTATTCAATCAAGTTACTATTCAGCTTTTCTAACAAGTTTAAAAGTCCAAAATTAAAAAGGGCTCGAGAGACAAGAAAGGGTGACTTCAAAGCAATGGCCAAAAATCTAACACGAAACCATAAAAATTGGAAAAATTACACAGAACTACCACCGAACAAAATAAATATCCAATAAATGCTTATATCTTTTAACGCATGTATGGTTTTTTTTTTTTTTAATTCAAATCCACATTTGGCTTTTTTATATTCAAATATACATTTGCCTTCTAGTAAAGATTACATGAGTTTATTATCTTTTTATCCCTAAACAACCAATTCGTTCATGTCGGCAGCCTCACCAGTTCCATCAAAGAAATCCGCTCTCATCCTCCTCCTCCTCCTCCTCCCCCCTTCCTCCTCTACCTCCATCACAGCCCGTCCACATGCATAGTCCGTTGTCATACCTCTATCACAGCTCCTCAGCCCGTCGACGAAGATGACCTAATGATGTCGTTCTCGTCGTTAGCTCGTTGTTTTCATCCATCTTCATTGCTTTGTTGCTGTCCGTCATCGTTGTTTGTTGGTCGTGGTCATCTGTCGTCGTTGTCGTTGGGGGTTGGCATATTGATGTCGTTAATAGTGACAAGGATGACGTACTGTTGTCCTTGTCGTCATTAGTTCGTCGTCGTTGTCCATCGTCTTCGGGTGTTCGTCGTCGTAATTCTTAGTCGCCGTTAGTTTGTTGTGGCCGTCCGTTGTCATTATTGTTCTCGTCGTCGTTGTGTCCGTTGTCGAGCAGGATGTCGTGGATGGAGGTGAGGATTTGTTTCGAAAGTATCTTATCTCTAAATCTAATAATTTTATTAGTAGGAAAATAAATATTCTATGTGATAATATTATTAAGGGAAAATAATGTTTAATTGATATGAAGGTATTTATTGGAAGAAAAATTAAAGTGGAATATATTTAGATAATTTAAACTTAATAGAGATACCTATCAAGAATTCTTTCTAAAAAATACTTCCTCCGTTTCGAAATTATTTTATTGTTTTGATTTTGTACACGTGTCGATGAAAAGTCTGACACTGTGCAGCAACGATAAAATATAGTTTTATGTAAATTTATCGTGAAACATATCAATTCTTGTGTAAGTTATGTATTTCAATCAATACATGTTGCGGGACGATCATACGTTATTTGATATGAAAATAAGACTTATATTCATACGTATAGAATAAAATAAAAAATATATATATATTATAATAATTATGGGACGGATGGACTACTAATGATATACTAAAATGGAAGTAAAGAAAAATAAAAAGCTCTTCATCAAATTAAGTGGTGGGGAAGGGAGTATGGGCGTGAGGGCAAAGGCATGTGGGCGTGGGGATGCTTAAGAGGAAAAATGAAATGACATGCACAGTCTCCTAATTTTGCAAGAAAAATGCTACACCAAATCCCAACAAGCTACACAACCCACACATTCCCCCTTATCTTCAATAAAATCAAGCAAGGAAAACGACACAGAAAACAATATAAACCAATACAGTTCAGTTAGTTCCAATCCTGAAGCAAACAACTAGCACATTGTGCAGATCACTGAACTCTGATATTGTAAAACCTGGGAAAATTCCCAACATTATAGCCGTGATCAACCAAGCTCCAACAAAAGCTGCAATGCCTCGCCGAAAGTACATTGCGCTCGTCTTTTTCATCCCGCTTCAAATTGGTAGTCGCATACGATGATCAGAATATAAGACTACTAGACATATTAGTCGAAGCGTAAGATAGTCCCGTTGAAGCATTTGCGCTCTAAAACGTGCAACTTTTTGCTGGGGAACTGGTATCTCAGTCCAAAGTTTGCTCTGAGCCTCCACCTTGAGGCAGAATTCATTGTGTGATTGCACCTTATACGCCAAATAATAATGCAATCTATAGAGAATGGTGATCCAATAATTCAACAAGCCATTCATGACATATGGATATCCAATATCTACCAAACTCACTTGCTAGCATCAATATGGGTTACCTCCTGAAAAGGGAACAGGAGAAAGCAAATTATAAGAAAAAGAAAAACTAGTCAGATCAAACTAGCAGCACCAACCATGAGTTCTGTTTCCACCAGCAGATCCATTTCTTGTGCTGTTTTCTTGGGTCCCTACCATCGCTCCTCTTTGATTTTGTCATACAGCCTAAGCAGAAGGAAGAAAAAGTGTGTTTCACTATACAGTGAAAAATGATTCAGTCGGAAAATAGACGTTTGAAATTGGGATGACTTTGTCCTCCTCGTGGGTCCTTTTATCCTCATCCTAGAAATAGACACTTTCACCAGAAAAATAACTTATCTATGCAATGTCCATCAAGAAGGTTTACCAACACAGGATCATTCTCGATGAGAAATAACCTCACTTTGAGAGGTATAAGACTACATAACACACCTTTTTTTAAATGAAAAGTCATATAGTCTTAAAGCAGGATCATTCTCGATAAGAAACGGTTACTAACGCAGGATCAATCTCGGTAAGAAATGGAAAACTTTGGGACAGGATCAATCTTTTTTAGATCCACTTTTAGCATATACCATAACTTTTGGCGGTAACAGACGAGAATGCTACTAGCTGAGGGTTTTCCCAGACAACAATGGGAAAAGAAAACAAAAGGAGAGACTACTAGTTGAGGTGAGGTGCACTCACCTTACACCACCACCTAACACACTTTCCACTGTAAGAAAAAAACATCTGAAAGTCACAATAAAATTGAATATATCAAACTTTTTTCGCTTCCATGGTGATCCTATTGGGGCAGAACAAGCAAAGTGGTCCAAAAAAGAAGCCCTGAAGCGTAAGTTCCACGAAAAGGCAAGCTAGTTAGGGGCCATGACTCAAAAAAGATTGAATATGATTTGATGATTTTCAAGCTCATAAAGATCACACCTTTGCAATCTAATGCTTCAAGAATGAGATTCATTGAAAGTGGGATAGAAGAAGGGAATGTCGATCACATAAAGTGCCGTTCGAATAACCCTTTTCGGGTTGGTTCCTCTGCGTGAGTGGATTTCCAGAAAGGGCGATCGATTCACTGGAGGACATTATATAACAGAAAGGTTGTAAAGGATAAGGATTTGATCATGACAATTTGTAGTAACTGGCTATCATTTACGAATTCAACTCCTTATTCCAAAGACCAGCTTTGAAACCTTTTAGAATCCCCACTTGAACTTCGGGTCGATTCTTGAGCTCCTCCTGCTTGCATTATGTTTCAACATTACGTAAATCACTCCTTTAGTTGAGCGCCGTACTTAATGATTCCAACCAATCATTCACTAGTTTACTGTTCAGCAATGAATTCTTTATCTAAAAGCTTTCAATTCTTGAACCTGTCAAGTAGATTTGGTTCGGTGGTTATCGAGGCAATAACTTATCTAACGGCTAGTCCATATTTAGTTTCAATGGATGTAAGCACTCATATTCTCCATGTATATATCAAGTATGTACAAGGCAAAACAAGCTATGAAAAACTATAATATATTTTCTGTAGAAATATATCGTAAAGGAGTGCAAACAGACGGCAAAGCTATTTAGGTTTTACACTGAAGTGCCCGGGCGCAAGCCATTACCACGCCCGGGCGCGAGATGCTTCATCCAGACATGAACCAGTGAAACTGATGAGTGTAAAAACACTCACGTTTTAATTATGTTAAACCTTTTGCTTGTTGTATTGGAGTCTTTTATTTTGTGTTTTTAGTTTACTTTATGTTTCGGAGCTTGAATACTATTGTTTGCGTATTTTTATTGTAGATTTGAACAAGAAAAACGCTTTTGATGATTCGTGCAAAAGGATGGAAACGGCTTGAAAATGATCGAGATGAAGTGCGATGATTTGGTGATTCTTGAAGATCATTTCGATGATTTCTAGTGATGCTCACATGTATTAGATGATGGCATTGATGTTCAAAGATGTTTGGAGCTATTTTGGAGCTAAATCGACGCGTTTGAGGCTATTTTGAGCATAGATGATACATAAAAATTAAACGAGGCATATAGATGATGATTCGAGGCCAGTTTAGAGGTGAAAACGATGTCATTTGAAGTGTTTTATGATGATATAAGGACTACATAAGTATAACATTGATCAAGACGGATTCGGAACGAAAAAATGCTGTTTTCGGCTATTTTAGGGTCTGTCATACCCATGACAACATCCCTCACGCCCATGACAGTGCTTACACTGAGTTTTTGAAGATCAAGATTGTCACACCCGTGATGGATGTGGTCACGTCTGTGACAGAATTTATTTTACCAGATTTTTGGAGATTTTCACTAGATTTTCTCCCTTTTTATTAGGGTTATTAGTTTTTCTATAAATATCATGTTTTGTATTCATTTCAAGAGAGATTTTCAACCGTCTTTGAAGGTGGGGCTCTTTAGATTAGATCACTTTTTCATCTTTCATCTTTTCTTTTGCCACTTTGGAGATTGGATCAAGGTGTTTACGCTTGGACTACTTTTGAGTTGTAACCATTGAAGATTGTCTATTTACATCAAGTATCACGTTCTCTTTATTTTCTTTTAGTTTAATGATTATATTTGCATGTTTATTGATGATTGTAATGATTATCTTCGCTATGAGTGAGTAGATCTATTAGTGAAAAACCTAATAATGAAGTCTATGTGATGGGATTATCTATCTAAACTAACAAAACCAGGTTCGTTTTTTTACATGATTCATGCTAAAGATTGGATCTTTATCATAGTTGATGTTTGATTTCACCTAGAATGACTACCTAGATAACTTTATATATTGATTATATCATGATTAGCTCTATGATTACATTTAACTTAGTCACTTAGATCTTGTTATAGGTTAATCTAGCTATTGATACATTCTCTTTTGGTCATATTAGTAACAACTAATCAACTTTTGATATATTATCTTTTGGTTATTACATGATTAGAACATTTTGTGTATGAATTGATAAAAAAAATGACTTTTTCTATTGATTCATGTTTTGTTTGTTCCTTATTTTATTCAACCTTATTAGTTTAGGATATACATTCTCTTTTGGTATGTTAGGTTAGTTTAGTTAGATTGATTATATATTCTCATTTGGTAATCAACATTCTAGAAAACGTAATATAAGAGGCCCTTACATTACAATCAAATCAATTATTAACGAATCTGAACTACAATCAATCAATGATTAATCCCTAAGGTAAGATGGAGTTTTGAAAGTTTTCTACTTTTGTTTCCAATAGTTTACAACCTAATTCAATTTCCATGGCAATTTAGTTAGTTTTAGTTAGTTTAATCAGGATTTAATTCATTTAATCTACAAAATCCCCATAATATTAGTTTTTTTTAATTTTAATAGTTCTTAAACGTGACTAGAAAAATAAACTAATTTTAATATTTTTAAAGTGTAATTGAGTGAATATAAATTCTAATTTAACGTGTCTGCGATAACCCGCAACAAATTTTGACGTCGTTGTCGTGGACGGTAACATTGTGTCAATATTTTTATTTTATTTTTTTTAGTCGCTTGAAGTTCTATTATTTTTTTTATTTTATTTTATTTTATTTAGAAAAAATTGGATGAGATTATTGTTTTTAAATTGATTTTTACTATGACTTATAATCACCAATCTTATGTTAATATGAATAATCAATCCAATGACAACTCTCAACTTTCAAAGTTAGATAAATTGAAAAATCCATATTCCATAACATGTGAATAATAATAGGTCATGTGAATGTCATTTTAATATAGGACATCATTCAAACAATTACTCAACTTTTTCATCTTATGGATATTCCAATCAAATTAACATGTTTTCACAACCATCATAACAATAATACGGATATAATGTTTATTATAATTCTCATTGGGTGGTTAGATCATCAAAATTATTATGGGGGTTATCAAGATATTAATTCCTTAATGCCTAATGATTCTTATGAATATTCTAATTTTTCAATGCAAAGTCATTCTTTTCATATTCACATAGTCCATCCTCAAGACCATATACACAAGCTTCAAATTCTAAGTCTTTAGAACAATTGGTTAAATTAGTAGCGCATAATCAAGATGTTATTCAACAAGGAACTACGATTCATAAAGCAGAACTTGAAGCTCTTAGGCGTGATTTGCAAAGTCAAATTGACCAACTCAAATTTAAACCAATTGAAGTAGAAACTCCATTTTTCACTAATGCATTTTGTGAAATTGAACAATCATAAGACAATAAAAATTTAACTATATTCAAAAATGATGAAGAATTATCTAAAATTGAGAGTTTTAATCAAAATCAATTTGAAAATGATTCCGAAAATGAATTTAATTTGCTTTATGAGTATTTTATTGAGAAATATGATGATAAAAAAGAATGTGAAAATCAATGTGAATTTTCTAGTGATGGTGTTAATATTTTGAAAAATTCACCAAATTCCTTACAAGAATTGAATAACTCATCATGTTCATTTTATTCTCAAGAAGACATCTCTAGCATAGAAAAATTAAAAAGTCAAGTCACTCAACTTAATCATGAAATGAGTCAATTGAAAACTCTACTTTCCAATGAAATGGAAAATCAATTTGATCATCCTAAAAAATCTAAAGAATTCATTTTAAGTGAAAGTGATGATGAAACATTGGAATCAGAGAGTTTAGAACAAGAAGCTGAATCAGAAGATGAGTTGAAAGAGGAAATTTTTTAGAGATAAGATTTGATGAAGTGAACGAAAAAGATTTTGAACTTGACTATGATGAATTTGATGATACAAACTTGAAAATGATTAATAATGCAACATATTTTGATGGTGACTCTATTTGACTTGATGATTTTGCTGAATTGAAAAAGTACTTATATGATGATGAAGTTGAGCATGTTGATTCTAAATTAGAAATGGCTAATATTGAGAATTAAGAGTTTACTTTGGATGACCCTATTAATGAATTTCAAAATGTTCAATCTTATTCAGATTTTTCGTATTTTTGCGATATTTCTAATGTTGATATTTTTTCTAATCATAAGAATGATTTTGAGTTGTCATGTTTTATTTTATTTCCTTATGTATCGAAGTATATTAAAAATCTGATTTGGACATTATTGATAAACCATTTTGAGAAAGTAAGATTTTTAAAAATTGTCAAACGTTAGAAGAAGAAGGTTTTACCTTGGTTACCGCAGCACTTTAAATAACATTAAAGAAGCAGGCTGCAGGCTCTGAACCAAACGCTTCTTGGGAGGCAACCCAAATCTTTAGTTTGTTTTGAGTGCAATAAGTTAGTATTTTCCATAGTTTGCTTTTTAGTTTGGGAGTTAGTTTTATTTTTAATAAATTCGTCGATCGTGTTATATCTTCGTAATTCTTTGAAGAGTTCACAAATGACATATATTAAGTGTTTCAAATGAGTTTTATGCATTACGGATCGTGTCATAACGTTTAAAAGCTTAAAAATCTTATTTCTAATCTGTCATGGCCGTGACGAGCATGAAAAATCAACCAGTGGCCTGTTTAGGTTTGGTCACGGGTGTGACCATAGGTGGTCACGACCATGACGCCTCTTTTATCATCTAATAATTTATTTTTCATTTCCTTTTCATCATATTTTGCATGTTATTCATTTAAATCATTAAATCTCTTGATTGAATACACCAAAATTTAGAATATTTGCTATGAAATGAATTTCTTGATATTTATTTCTATTCCACTCGATGCCTTGATATGTTTTGTAAGAATGTGTGCAGACTATGGACATGAATTTTAAATCATCTTTCACATATATATTAAGTAGAGCATATGGAGAAAGATTTCTGTATTTGATGGCATTCAGCAGTATCTGCGATATTTCGCCCTCCATCATGTGAGTCTTTATTGTTATACGTCCTTCTTGCTTTTCATTCTTTATCTTTAAACATTGAGGACAATGCTTAGTTCGACTAAGGGGGGTGGATGGGCGAGTAGGGTCTTTTCTTTTATTTCGAGTAATTTTTAATTAAAATTTTCGCAAAATTGAAATAAAAAAATTGGAAACTAAAAAAAAAAAAAAAAAAAAAAAAGAGAGAGAGGGAGAGAAAGAGTAAGAGTAAAAGAAAAAAGAAAAAAGAAATAGAAAAAAAGGTTGTGTTTTTGTTTTTACACCATGGCTTGAGCATAGTAAGATGATGAGGATTATTTATTATGATCGTTACACTAGAATATGTAGTTTGAACATCATCTCTAAGGAAGTTTATGTCCTACCTAATGCTATCCAGTTGCTTCCCTATGATATGACTTTTTCATGAGTAGATAACGCTTTAGTGGTTAATTGAACCAAAGATAGACATTTAAAAACACATCATGTCTCCCTTTTTATGCCATCTATCACTATATCCATCGATTATAAGGGACATGGTGTGAGTTTTTGAAAAAAAAAAAACAAATTATTTATAAACTACCCGTCTTCCATGGTGATCCTTGTACTATTTTTGATTACTGAAGAATGTTCTAGACCACTCATCAATGAAAAAAGAAAAAAAATTGTCGAAACAATTCAAAACGAGCAAAAAGATAGACATTTAAAACAAACATAGACATTTAAAAACACATCATGTCTCCCTTTTTATGTCATCTATCACTATATCCATCGATTATAAAGGACATGGTGTGAGTTTTTGAAAAAACAAATTATTTATAAACTACTCGTCTTCCATAGCGATCCTTGTACTATTTTTGATTACTCAAGAATGTTCTAGACCACTCATCAATGAAAAAAGAAAAAAAATTGCTGAAACAATTCAAAACGTGCAAAAAACTTTAAAAGTACTATGTCCCTTACCTCGGTAATCAAAATTATCATCTATGGATAGGGGGGGCATGGTATTCAATAAGATGAGCTTGAAAAAAAAAAAGATACATATCCAGTAGAAAATGTAGACCTCCTTTGAGACCTGGGTAGCTTTAGGAAAGAGCCACGTCGAACCCATTTCTTACCGTAACAAAGTAACGGGTATGGAATACAATGAGCATTGAAAATGAGTTTCAAAAACGTTTTGTCTTGCTACACCTTGGGAATTTTGGGAGGGAGTGAAGGGCCATGTAAAGGGGATGATTTGAGGGATAATTTATGTGGTGTGAATTGGGATGATCAGTGACTTTAGAATGTTTGGATCCTTCGACATATATTTAGTGCAAATGATCTATTGTATGTCTTACGCTATGGAAATTTTTGTTGTATCTCGTTTGATCGAGTCGTTATTCTCTAGATTAACTATTGTCTTGGCTTGGGGAAGGTTGGATGGGTGAGACGGTTCATGTCATGTGAAGGGATGAAATGTGTTCGGATATGTTTCATTTTATTTTATTTTGAGTCATGAGTTTTTTGTCTTGCTTAGGGACAAACAAAGGTTTTGCTTGGGGGAATTTGATCAGTGTAAAAACAATCACGTTTATTTATATTAAACCTTTTGTTTTTTGTGTTTGAGTCTTTTATTTTGTGTTTTTAGTTTAGTTTATGTTTTGGAGCTTGGATACTACTGTTTGTGTGTTTTTATTATAGATTTGACCAAGAAAAGCGGCCTTTGAGGATTCGTGCAAAAGGATGGAAAAGGCTTGAAGATGATCGAGATGAAGTGCGATGATTTGGTGATACTTGAAGATCATTTCAATGATCTGTGGTGATGCTCACATGCATTAGATGATAGCATTTATGTTCAAAGACGTTTGGAGCTGTTTTGGAGCTAAACCGATGCGTTTGAGGCTATTTTGAGCATGGATGATCAATAAAAGTTAAACGAGGCATAGAAGATGATTTGAGGCCATTTTGGAGGTGAAAACAATGTTATTTGAAGTGTTTTATGATGATATAAGGGCTGCACAAGGTATAACATTGATCAAGACAGATTTGGAGGGAAAAAATGTTGTTTTCGGCCATTTTAGGGTCTGTCACGCCCGTGACAACATCCCTCACGCTCGTGACAATGCTTATACTGAGTTTTTTAAGACCACGATTGTCACGCCCATGTTGGATGTGGTCACGTCCGTGACAAAATTTATTTTATCAGATTTTTGGAGATTTTCACTAGATTTTCTTCATTTTTATTAGGGTTACTAGGTTTTTTTTATAAATATCACGTTTTGTATTCGTTTCAAGAGAGATTTTCGACCGTCTTTGATGGTGGTGCTCTTTAGATTAGATCACTTTTTCATCTTTCATTTTTTCTTTTGCCACTTTGGAGATTTGATCAAAGTGTTTATGCTTGGACTACTTCGGATTTGAGTTGTAACCATTAAAGATTGTCTATTTACATCAAGTATCACGTTCTCTCTATTCTCTTTTAGTTTAATGATTATGTTTGCATGTTTATTGATGATTGTAATGATTATCTTCGCTATGAGTGAATCGATCTATTCATAGGAAACCAAATAATATAGTCTATGTGATGGGATTATGAGATTATCTATCTAAACTAACAAAATCAGATTCGTTTTATACGTGATTGATGCTAAAGGTTGGATCTTTATCATAGTTGATGCATGATTTCACCTAGAATGACTACCTAGATGACTTTATGCATTGATTATACCATGATTAGCTCTATGATTACATTTAACTTAGTCACTTAGATCTTGTTATAGGTTGATCCAGCTATTGATACATTCTCTTTTGGTCATATTAGTAGCAACTAATCAAGTTTTGATACATTATCTTTTGGTCATTACATGATTAGAACATTTTGTGTATGAATTGATAAAAAAATGACTTTTTCTATTGATTCATGTTTGGTTTGTTCCTTATTTGATTCAACCTTATTAGTTTGGGATATACATTCTCTTTTGGTATGTTAGGTTAGTTTGGTTAGGTTGATTATACATTTTCATTTGGTAATCATAATCCTAGAGAACGTAATATAAGAGGCCCTTACATTACAAGCAAATCAATCATTAACGAATCTGAACTACAATCAACCAATGATTAATCTCTAAGGTAAGATGGAGTTTTGAAAGTTTTCTACTTTTTTTTCCAATAGTTTACAACCTAATTCAATTTCCATGGCAATTTAGTTAGTTTTAGTTAGTTTAATTAGGATTTAATTCATTGAATCTAAAAAATCCCCCCAATATTAGATTTCATAATTTTAGTAGTTCTTAAACGTGACCAGAAAAATAATAAATACTATTACGACCGTCCCCGTAGGTTCGACCCTTACTTCCACTACTTCATTAATTTTAATATTTTTAGAGTGTAAATGAACAAATATAAATCCTAATTTGACATGCCGGCGACAACAGGCATTAAAAACATACTAAGCTCCCGGGCACAAGTGTTCTCGTGCCCTTGCACGGAATGCGAGATGTTGTGATGAGTTTTTGGACTGGTGCAAGATCGGTTCAAAATTTGATTCGAGATTTGTGTTTTATCTCTTTATTTACAGGTTTATAAATAGCCATGTATGAGATTTATTGATGTGAGGGGTTGTCATAGAGATTGTGAATGACTTGTTAGGGTTTGAGCAAAACACAAGGTGGGATTAAGTGAGTTGAGAGAGACAATCCTTATAATCGTGTGATTTGATTAGTGGATTGTTTCTTATGGAGTTTTTTCTCCTGGCGATCGGGTTTTTCCCACGTTAAATCTCATCTGTTGTCGCTTCAATTCTTATTCGTGTTGATTGTTGCTTGATTTTGGTATTCGAATCCATCAGATTCTCAGGTTAAATTCGTAACAAGTGGTATCAGAGATCCATGTTGCGTCACGCGGAGGAAAGTTCAAATCTTTGAATGAAAGATGGGATCTTTGTGATAAAGGTTGGATCTTTGGTAAAGGTTGAAGCTTTTGGAGTTGGAAAGTTACGCAAACGAGAAGATGATAAATACAATGAAGTTTTAGATTGAGCTGCTCGATGAGAAGACGAACTTCAGTGTCTAGCAGAGTAGGGACTATTGAAGGCACTTAAAAGCGAAAAACCCGTCGACATGAAGAAGGAAGATTTGGAGGAGATGGAGGAGAATGGGATAGCTACCATTCCTTTGAATCTCATGCCAAAGGTGAAATACCAGATTCTTACGGAGACTTCTCCCAAGGTGTTGTGGGAGAAACTGGAGAAGATCTACATGTCGAAGTCGTTGTCAAATCATTTGTCATTGAAGAAAGATCTGTATGATCCAGAATGAAGGAAGGTACATATAAGTCTCAGAGTTTACAATAAATAGCCTAGAGGAGGAGGGGGGTTGAATAGGCTATTTAAAAATTTCTTGGCAGTTTAGTGCAGTCTGGTCTTGACTTGTGTGCACTTTGCCTTCTACAGTTCTAATATATAAACAAGACTTGAGTTCTTTGAACTTGTCTCTTTTGTGTCCAAGGTTGTTATCTAGCAGTTCTAATATATAGAATGAAATGTAATAAAGGACACAATAATTTATACTGGTTCAGACAATCGTTGTCAAGTGAGAATCGAAGGTTTAGTCCAGTCTTTTCTTGGCGACCAATATAGCCAAGTCAAGAGGGAGTTCAGTATCTCTTTGTTTGTGGTTTAGAAAGAAACCCCTTGCAAGTAAACTACTTGCTAAGGCAAGAACATAGATCCTTGCATAGAACTTCTTCTATAGACTCTGTTGCAGATGCTATTCTTGATATAGACTAGTGAACTTTCTTACTATGATCTTCAATTATAGCTTTGAGAACAATTGTCAAACACTTTGAGAGAGTTTTTGCTTGCCAATGAATCTCACAATTATCGTCAACCTTCTTTGAGCTTGATGAATCCCCTTTTATAGGGCTCGGGGAATTAGAACCCGTGACTATATTGTTTCAACATTGACAGCTAACTGTTTGTCCCCTATGTGCATCCTTAGTGATGTTGACAGGCCTCCTCATAACAGTCTTCAACAAAGTACTGAGTTTCAAACCTCAAACCTTTGATATGTTCATTTGTCTTATACTTATCAATCATTGATTAGCTTTGCTATACCCAGTCTACTGTGCTTCAATCTCTGTTTCAAGCCAACTCTGCTGCACCCAATTGCTGTATTTCTAACTTGGCCTTGATCTAGAGATTTTGATCCTACATCCTGAAGCATTTGTGGCCTTTTTCTGACCATGTTTATCCCATTTGCTTCTCTAGAACCCTCCAACTGTGTTCTGCTGCTGTGCTATATGTTTTCTTAGACTGCAACTCACTAACCTTGTTCTCAACCTGTGTAACTAACCATAAACATGACTTACTCTAAAGTTTTGTTTATCAATTTTTATATACATCTGGAGGGATTGCACATTTCTAATAATTTTCTCCTAAATTGATGTTAACAACGCTTTAAGTATTAAAACAACAAGCTAACTAACTAATGTGTTGTTGTTTGCACGTCAAAATTAGTTCCCCGCTTATAATATAATAATAGAAATAGAATGAGTAGGAGTCGATCCCACAGAGAGATGTAGTGTTCAATGAAATTCGAATCTCTAATTACTTAACCTAAAACTGAGAGTTGTAGGGTATTTAAACTAAATAGCAAACTAATTAAGTACTAATAACTAAGAACTAAAGTAACTACTTGCACTGGATTGATTAACTAGGTTGAAACTATAGGAAACAAACGTAAGGAGAATTCTTATAACTTCACGTAGCTTAGGGATTAATCATTGAAATTAAGGATAATAGATCGTATGTAATTTGATAAATTGGAAATGAAATGTTATAGACTTATAAATGAATGATTTGGCTGGAATAAAGGGGATACCTTTACTCACGTCCACTGAAGTTTAAATTTTCAAAATAGCGTGAATAACTAAACTAATCATCTACCTCACATACCATGATAGCATGAATGCATAAAGTAGACAATTGAATCAATCAAGGAACATACCAAACACGAATAAAATAGCAATATTATAAATTGGTTTACTATTAACATGCCAAATGATCCTAGATAAACTACAGCAAGATAGCTTGGTCTATAACTTATCTAGTTGCTACTAAACATTACCAACATAGATTGAATCATTAGCTTAATTAACCTATCAACACATATAAGTGACCAATCTAGAGGTCTTCATAAGCTAAACATGTTATAGTCAATGTATAAAGTCATTTAGGTAGTCAATCTAATGAATTCATGCATCAACTATGACAAACCTCCAACCTTTGACATCATTCATGTGAAACAAACCAAATTCATTAACTAAATAGAACAAATATCATAATCCCTTATCTTTGTGTCATTATGATTACTCCCTACTAACTAATTACTCACTCATTAAATTTGAAAGCAACAAAAACATGGATAGATATACAATTGTAATCATCATAACCAACATAGATTGAATCAGATGACTAAAGTGCATAAGTAACAAATGAAAGTACTTACGACCAACGAATAAGGTCATGAGAATGATAATCCAAAGCCAAACCCTATAAATTAAGGTTAAACGAACATAAAATGAATGCTAGATACTTTGAAAACGAACATAACATAGTGTATTTATAGAACAATATGAAAACCTTAAGAAATCTAGAGAAAATTACGTCGAAATCTCATAAAATCTTTCTGTAATAATGCTATCATGATTGTGACAAGGGCCGTCACGATCGTGACCATAGTGCTGCTTCTCCTCTGGTTCAAAATTGAAGCCCGTCACGATCGTGGCAGGGACTGTCACGATCATGACCAGTGTAAAAATTGCTATGGAACATTTTCATAACTCAAAACATCATCACGAGCTTCGTCGGTTTGCATCCAAACTTCAACAAAGTCTTCAAAATCTCTGTAATAACTTCTAATTGTATAGCTTCATATCCATGGAATACTAAAACCTTTTTTCACATGGCCATATCTGCATAAAAACTATACAAAGAGCAGTACCAACATCCAAGATACAAAACTAAACTAAAACACAAAGAAACACAACATATAACATACTAAACAAATGAATTAGCCTAGAAAACTATGAGTATATTTATGCTCATCACTAAACTAAACATTAATTATTTTTGTTGAACAAAAAGGCTTTCTGAAATTGAAGTGTCTAGAACAAGTGAAGGAATTACAAGGCGTTATAATAGTTTTACCTATGACTTGTATATTCCCTTGTAGTCCTTATCTCCTCGGCTGCGCTTCTGTTGATAGTTTGCACAGTGATCTCATTTGTGTACCGAAGATGGAGATCTGTCCTTATGATTATGCTCCTTGGACCTTGGCCTCTTCCTTTCCTTCTTGTCTTTGTTGTTCGAGTGTGAAGCCTCGCCTGAGACTTTGAGGGTTCCTTGGAAAATTTCCTTTGTTTATCTGATTTCTCACCCTTTGTCGCAGACGTTTCCTCAGTCGGCTTCCTCTTCCTCTGCATTGTTGCATCATCTGTGCTATCTTTCTCCTTCATATCCTTCTTTTTCTTTTTGTTATCATCATGTTAAGTTGGTGGCTGAGCGTTGAAGGCTGCAGTAAGAGCCTTTACCACTTGCTTGAAGGCGTTGAGTTCAATGGTTGTTCTGTGTTGGGCTGTAATGGCCTTTTTTTATCTTAGCCTGGATTCTTGTTTCCAGAAGATTTATGCGTTATCGTTGTTCTAGATATGCTGCTGAAGTCGACTTTGAGTGGCTTGAAGAGATGCTTGTAGTCTACGAACTTGGGCCGTTTTCTCATTCCTAAGTCTGCTAAGATTGGAAGAGCTCCTGGTGTATTGTAGAAGATTGATAACGTTGCTCTTTTGGATCTGTTTGAGGAGCCCTTGACCAATTCCTTTTAATATTTCATGGAAATCTATGAAATACTTGTTCCTGGCATTTCTTTCATATTCTAGCTCTTCTGTCACAGGTTCCAGCTTGTCTAGCAAGTCTTGAAGGGTATCCTTGGTCCATTGATTCTTGTTATAGATGTCTTAGTCTAGGTGTTGAAGTCTGTGCCCGACTACAATAATGTTGGAGTCTGGAGATGATTGCATGTCTTTGGATAGGCCAGCAATGATGGTGATGGGTGGTGCCTCCTCTGTTGTTCCAAGTCTCACTTCCTCTAGGGCTTCTTTAAGACTCCTTGTAGGAGGATCGACTGCAGGTGGTTGTAGTCCAAAGAAAGAAGGGGGAGTGAATTACAAGTTGAGAGGAGATACCACTTGTCCAGATACACAGTGTTGTTACAGATCTCCTTTGGTGATGGGGGTGTCACTGAGCAGGTGTTCCCGTATCTCTTGAAGTGTCATTCCCCCTGAGGTGACTTCTTGTGTATGTTGTGTATCCCTTACGACAGAGGACATCTGAGATCCTTTTTTCTCTATGATCGCGATTTCTTCGGATCTGGTTTGATGAGGATCTATTGAGGGTACCATCTTAAGATGTGGTGAGGGGCTTGACTTGTTGGCTGCATGGTCCGCTTCATCCTGTGCTTCCTTTAAAAGTGCCTTGTCTCCAGATTTCTGTCTTTCCTCTGTTGCAGTTGTTTTTTTAGCATCATGTACGTTGGTTTTTGCCTCATCGTCTGTAGGTGTTTAGGAAAGAATGTCTACAATTACAGCTTCGGAGAGAACATTCAGGGCTTGCCTTGCTATATCTGGTTCTACTGTTGGTCCCTCTACTTCCTTTTCCGGGACTTGAGGTAGCTGAGTTGCTTGGCCTGCACTCTGTTTTGCTACTTCATCTATAATGGCATACTCGTCTGCAGCATCATCTTCTTGTTGTTGTCCATCATTGTCATCATAATTACCATCTCCAGGAGATGGTGTGTAAATTCGTGATTGTAACAAGAACAGACTAGAGGAGGGGTGAATAAGCTGTTCTAAAAATTTCTATAGCTAAAATCTAACTATGTAGCAAAAAACAATAATCTGTGCGAATAGATCAGATACACAACTCTATCCATAGTCAACCATTCTGATTCAAGAATCGAATAGATGATGATCAATCTATCAATTAAGTCAACCAAATTTCTGATCCAGAGATATCAATCAAGAATTTGGGTCCAACTCTTTTGTCACGTAGATAATAGATAAATGCATGATCCAACCTATCAGATCGATGATCAAACGGTGATCAGTCTGGATAATAGATTGTGTTTTCTGGATCACTCAATAACCTTTACACACAACCAGATTCAACAAATCTATCAACAGATGATCCCCACAAGATCAAACAACCAATCTCAACAGACTGCCAAAAGGAACAGACTCACGGAGTAAGAAGACTTGCACCAGTCATCATCTCCTTCACGATGTTCCAAAGAAAACTGATTCTTGATGAACACTTGAAAGTTTTATTGATGAGAGAGAGAGAGAGAGAGAGAGAGAGAGAGAGAGAGAGAGAGAGTAAGAGTTTGAGCGCTTTGATTCGTAGATGTTGAAAGCAGAAGTGAATTCTTCTATTGCTTTTTCTCTACAGTCCTTGTGCCTTATATAGACCAAGGCTTGAGGTTTGCTCTCCAATCAACCCCCAATTTCTTTTTCAACATGTCATGTGACGAGTCCTCTTTAATCTTTGACAGAGTCTTCAATACCAGATAAACGTCTGAGAAGGTAATTTCCATAAGACTGATTCAAACTGTTTGATCTGCTTCTGATCGTCTATAGATTTTCTTGAACTACTCTGAGGACTAATCTGATCATAACTGACCTGATTCTCCCAACTTCACTGTCTCAGACACGTTTCTTACAAAAATCATAAGACTTATCAAAAGACTTACCATTCGGTTCATGACAGTCTGATACCAAGTGTCTGATAGAATACCTATCAACCTTAAGCACACTTGATCACACATGTTAGTAATCCTTTGATTCATCAAATCCAGTAATCTACTTTCTATCTCCCTCTATTTGATGAATTTCAAAGAAAAAACTTAGTCAAGTAGAACCATTTAGTCTCAGAGTAACATGTAACACATCAACATGCATAACACAAAGATATCATTCAATTTGACCAGAGCAGAACAACAAAAAGCAATGGAATCTATTGAAAAGACTACAAACTTATAAGCCCAGAAATAGTAATCTAACTACGTTACTTAAACTAGTCTACTCCCTCTTTTTTTTTTTTTTTTGATATTCATTAGGTATTAAGGGTGTTGTTTTCATTAAGCTTATCTGATGCGTCCAACTTGTGCTTGATCAGAAGGTTGTTGAACTCAGCATCCCTCTTTCTGAGATCCTGAAGCTCAATTCCCATATCGTTCACAAATCCGTCCACAAAGTCTTCTACCAGCTTCAACTTGGGCTCGACTAGGATAGTCAATCTGCTTAATCCAGCCCTCATGTTGTTCTCTTCTTGGAAGATCTGATCTGTGAGCTTTGCTACCTTCTTATTCATATGAACTGTAGTTGACTTCACAATCTCTTTGACAGACTCAATTATTTCTGTCATCTTTGCCTCCACAAGATTCTCTATGAACCCTTTTAGTTCATCAGAGATGCCTGCGGTTGGCATGATCTGTTTAGCTCTGTTTGCTTCTTCTCTAGCTGGTGAGTCAGTCTATTGATGTTGTTGTGGTTGTCTTTCTGTTGATGGTGGGGGCGTATGTGTTTAAGTTCCCCTTTGAGATCTATATTGTTCCTTAATATCTTCCTCTGTTGGATCTGCAAAGTAGTCTCCATAATTCTCAGGGTCTTCTTCTTCATCGCTGTCAATCTAATAATACACATCTGTCTGTTTGACTGAGCAGATGATGTGGGCTGCTGTTCGTCATGGTTCGGCGAGATTGGATATTTCAAAGGCGTATTAAGAAGTCAGTATTTCTCTGACTTCCTTATTCAGTTCATGTAAGGCCCAGATTTTTCACTAATTATTAATGATGCATATGGCGTCACTGCCACTAGGCCTAATGCCCCACCTACGCAAAAACTATACATCCTGGTTTAGTCATAAGAATTAAGCTAAGTTCACTTATACATCATTAGTAACTTTTGATGCACTCAATCATTACTCAGAATATCACCTTCGCTGCGAAATTTACATCTAGCATCAAAACTTAGATCACATGTCTCTCCAAGTCTTGCTCCTGTAACAAAGAGAAAAGGATAATAAAAGAAAATGAAATGACCACTTGGGTCTTTTGTTCCAGCACTTTGGAATTATCATGCCAATCTGACGTTCACAATTATCATCACAAGCATACCAATGATTCATCCTAATCACATAAGCACACTTAACGCCACATAACCATGCTCGAAACCATGCGTCCATCGACCCTCTAGACGTTATCGACGTTATTTACTACCATCATACCCTTAATAGTAATAACAGTCAAGACCTCCATATCAAACAAACTGAGACAATGACACTGTGACACGACAGATCCCCAGTCCAAGTCTCACGCACTGCTGCACTCAACAGTTCACTCAAGACTTTGTTATACTTACTGTTAGGAATGTGCAATCCCTCCACTTGTATAGAAATTGATGAACAAAAACTTAGGAAGAACTTATGTATGTATTAGATGCGTAGGATATAATAATTAGCTAAGTAGTTACAGACTGGGGCCGCAGATGCAACAGAGTATAGCTGGGTGCAGCAGAGCAGTAGGGCATAGAAGTGCAGTAGAGTGCGGACGACCTGAGTGGTGTAGACTACTAGAGGGACTAAAATTTACATGCCAAAGATCAATCACATACAACAACAAAAGGTCTCAGAGTTCTCATGATCTAGGACTATTTTTGTGTTCAAAGCCAGTTTCAGCAGCAAAGTAAGGGAACCATATCATAGTGCAAGTGTGCAAGCTAAATTACAGAAGACTGAGTGCAGTGCTGGGTGCAGACGAGGCTACACTAGCAGGCTGAGCAGATGAGGTCTGGAAGCTGTTGAGTGGGAGCTGAGTTGCAACAGACTGGTTGCAGTACTTGGTGCAAGAGAGGTTGCAGAAAGATTGGGTATGAAGACGGTACAGCAGAGCTCATGCAGCCAAGGTGCAACAGAGGCTGAGAGCAGGGCTTCAGTAGAGGCTACAACAGAGGTGCAATAGAGATTGCAGCAGAGGCGTGCAGTAGACCTGGTGTATGAGGCTGGGTACAGTATGAGTTATGTTGGAATGGAAAGGAACAAGGAAGGGGTCAAAAAACGAGAAGTTGAGGCAAAGGTGATGTGTACTAGATTAGAAAAGGTGAAGCCAAGTCAGTTTAATGGAGTAGAGGACAAAGCTGTCACTATCAGATAGTACAATCACGGGTTCTGGTTCCCAGAGCCTATAAAAGGGGACTCACAGCGCAGAGAACAAGTTTGACAAGTCTGAGAAAAGTTGAACATCATTTGAGAACTCTCAAAAAGAAGAAAAGCCTTGAAGACTCGCTGTGCATGAGCTGAATCGAAGATTCAGGATTTGTGAAGAAGGTTCACTAGTCTGCAAGTGAAGAACAATAACAACAGCAGAGCAAATCTAGGTTCTTCATCCTTTAGCAAGTAAGATCTTATTGTAAAGAGACAATCTTGTAAACCAGAAACAAGAACTAGTGAACCTCCTCTTGGCTTGACTACACTGGTCATGACCAAGGGAAGACTGGACTAAGCTTCTGTTACTTGTTGGTGGCAGATGTCTGAACCAGTATAAAAATCCTGTGTCATTTACTTTTTCGCACTGATTATCATTCCTAGAACTGTTAGTAAAGAGCTTCAAGTCCAAAGCGACAAGTGTTACAAAGCTAAAGTCTCAACTACAGAACTTTCGCAATACCACAGTAGACTCAGACAGTATAGACTAGCCCATATCTCCACTGCACTATCTGGAAAATTTTTGAGATAACCTATTCCCCCCCCCCCCTCTAGGTTATTTCTGGGACTTTCACTTACCATTATGTCAATCGCACAGAGACGTCAGACGATAGATACCCTCAATTTTATAATTGTGCCTTTGATGAGATTTATTCATTTTCATAGATAAGCTTTATTCAGCTTTAGCAAAAGGGACATCCGCGAAAGGGGATCAACCAATCCGGAGCCCAGGGTCTCCTGCAGTGAGATACCCTCATACCAAAAGATCGATGAAAGAATGTCACCAACAAGTCACTGTATAACACATGCGATAGACAAAACGCTCTTTGTATTTTATACCACGGAGTTATCTCACCAATTTATGGATTTACATTCTTTTCACACATTCACCCTCATTATACCAGCAAACAAGACATAACACACACCATGCAATAACACCTCGCAGTACTCAATATTTAGCACATAGCACAGAGCAGTTGCAGCCAGTATTTTACATCAGTCACATTTAGTGACTAAGTCCAAAGATTTCAATGCATATAATTATACTTACGGTATAATAATACGCATTGCCACACACAATAAATCTAAACGTTACCTTTTATCATAATTCTTGACATGCACACGATCAACCTCGTCCTTAAGTGACGACGAGCAGCGTCTCCAAGTCCTATAATATGAAAGGATAAGCATATTAAGGCGCACCCTTGTGAATGATTGTTCACGTTATGGAATTAAGTATATTTATTCGTACTTCTTGAAAAACCATCATAGCAATGTTATGTGGTTATGCCAAGCTTTAAGAAAAGTCTTTGATACTTATTTTGATAATCCATGATGATGATTTTATGTATTTATCATCATTTGAAGTGTTTGTGAACATTTAGAGTTGTTTCGAGGTCAAAACGGTTCGTTTTCGGATTCTGTCCAACATGACGCTTTGATAGGTTTAAATCTATAACTTCTCTTACACAGCTCCAAATATCATTTCATAAAATTCTACATAAACTAGATTTCATAATATTTTCATTGAATTAAATTTTCTATTACACAACCTTACCAATAATAGCAATTTATTTATTCAATTTTATATTTTTTGCTAGATCAAAAATAGTTTGACCTTTTTACTAATATGCTTATAACTCCTTAAATACAACTCCAAATATTGATTTTTAAAATGTTCTGAAAACTACATTTCAAGACCTTTTTATTGATATAAAACTCGTATTCCAACTCTTTCTGTGTAATTTCAGATAATGTCACAAAGTGATTCTTATAATCAGTTTTTATAGATTAACATATCCGTACGTTTTAATTTATATCTTGAGATTCACAAATTTAAATCATGATCTAATAATTTTATCAAAAACTAGACATGTGAGGATTTAACATATATTAAAATTGGAATTTATCACAGAGCCTATGATGTTTCACAAAATTTCTAAAAAAGATTATCACCTTCTCGTATTAATGATGAATGATCCTCATCGCCTTATAACCCTAACTTCTCCTCTTCTCCTGAAACTCTCCTTCTCCTCTTCTCCTGCTTATCTCTTCTCTTGCATGACAACAAGTGTTTTTATGTTTGTAAGAAGTTTTTCAAGGAGAAGAGAGCTTATATTTATAAAAAACATGATCAATCAAAATAGTTTTAGTGGATAATTAGTGGGCATTTAGTGAGTAATTAGTGGTATTTTAATGGATAATTAGTGGATAAATAATTTAATCTAGATGGGGTAGAAATTGACATAAAGGATAATAAGTGCCAAAATTAGGTTTGGGTCATTTTCGTATAAATACGGTATTTTCGTATTAAGATCGTATTTCTCCGTACGCAAGTATTAGGGTTGTATTTCATTCATATTTTGTATTTTTTCCTTATTATATCGTCAAACAGGCTTTTTAACCCCTCAAAATAAATTATAATATACAATTATTTACTATTCATATTAATTACCGTGAAACTAAATTTTACGGAATCTTTCGGGTCCTTATCGTATTTTTGTCATGATTTTGACGAACAAATTTTATAACCCCTTTGTATAAATTACGATGTTCAGTAATATACTATTTTTCTTATTTTTTTGAAAAAATAAATTATCTTAAATTTTTTGGGTCTTCACAGTTCATGCAGCCTTGCTTCTGCTACTTGACAGACGAGTTTCCATGCTTCAGGTGAGTACTCTGTGGTATTCACTACCTTTCCAGCTCTCATCCACTGATTGACAATGACATTTTGTACGTCAGTCCCAATCACTCCAATTAGCCTGAACCCCCATCTGACACACTTTTCAGTGTCACCATTGAACATTCCACTGGCCAGGCCTGCTTGGAGTTGTTCGTCTTTCATTCCCATCTAATCATACGTGTTTGCAGGAGCCTTGTCAGCTCATCTGGCCTCTCCTGTCTGAGGTGTTCTGGATGGAGTTTGATGGACTTGAGCAGATGGCCTATGTGCAGAGGTCTGCGGGTTCATCTGTTCCCTAGGGATCTGTGTACTTTTCCCTCGTCTGACCAAAGGGACATGATCCTCATCTTTAGATTTTTCTTCTTCTTCTTCTTCTTCTTCTACAACTGGAGCCAGTGGTACCATTGGAGTAGCAGACAACCCAGCTGTGTCACTTTCTTTTTCTTCTGTTGAGGCTCTGTTGAGACAGAGTCTTAGAACTCTTCTACCTCTAGCTTTTTGAAGGAGATGAATTTATCTTCAGTGAAGAGAGTTCCAAATACCCCTTCGACAGAGTTATTTTATTCAGAAAAATGCTTAGAAAGCACCTTTCATGGGCAGGATGCTTTCCAATGTCTTCGATATGTTTCAACAAAAGCCCCATCAAAATAGTTTTCCACTGCACTTGGGTCTTGGTGACGATTGCACACATCAGCTTCAGATGAGTTGTGGAGACTTGATCTGCAGATGTGCCTTGACTTATAAAGCACTTCTTGATAATTAGCACAAGAGCCCCATACTCATCTGAAAAATTCTTTATCAGAATGTTACCAAATGGAATGGTTGCATCCCCCCATCATCTTCTTCCATCCTTCATACATGACCTTATCTGACACCTCCGTTATATCTGAAGCATTTAGCCCAAAGGTGATACGTAGAGTGTTTGTGTTAATCTTGTAAACCTTGCCTCTAACAATTGTGCTAAACTCTGATGTCATGCTATCTTACAGAACAACGTTCTGAATGATGTCCTTCACATGATCATAGAAAATCTCTGAGGTAGCGCTAAGAATGTTCTCCAGCCCCGCAAACAGCAACTAATCAAGTATTAGAGTACTAGGGATATGCTATCCACAGAGCAGCAAAGTTTACAGCGAGACCTATGTAGAATCCTACTGTGTTTTAGATTTCGGTGTCATTGGTGTGATTTGTTTTGCGAAAGAGAGAGAGTCGATTAGGGTTTGTTTGTAGGTGTGGATTTAAGAGTTTGAAAGCGTAAAGGTTTGTTCCTATCACCCCAATCCCCTTATATGGTCCCAATAGGTAATCAATTAGGTTAGATGTGCAAGCACAAAAATAATTTCAATCGTTTGAAATTCTGACAGATGAGACATAAAGATTTGTCTCCTTTCCATAAAAACACTCATTATGGCAGGCTTTATGACATGTTTTGGGGTGACACATGCTTTTTTTCATAATGAGCACTCTTTTCAACCACTAAACCCTTCCAATCCCCCACTCACATCACATGTATTTTTGGTGATTAACTTTTCTTAACCCCAACCACACTCAATAACACTAATTCACGCTTTGTCATTGATCATAAACGTCAATTCAATTTATCTTCAGATTTGCTGATTTCATTAATTCGTCTTACTACCCTTATCAGTGATTATCAGTCAAGATTCCTCCCCCTCAGTTAATGCACACAGATAAATCAAAAAGACTTCAAGCACTCAAGCAATCAGAGATACGAGTTAAAATAGATGTTACGCATGTACAGTCAGCATTTCCTTTCAGATGAGTTTGGTCAGACCAAACGAATATTGCTAGATCTTCAGATGAGTTCTCACCAGAATTACTGACGTCTTCTGATCTGCATACACTTAGAGATACTAGTTTAGTCATCTAGAGTAATTAAACCTAGTTTTTCACAAATAAAACCAAACTTCTTTTCATCTAAGGGCTTTGTAAAGATGTCTGCTAATTGTTCATCAATTGAAACAAAGTGTAAAGTCACATTTCTTTTTTGAAAATGATCTCTAATAAAATGATGACGAACATCTATATGCTTAGTACGCGAATGAAAAACAGGATTCTCTGATATGACAATTGTAAAGGTGTTATCACAGTAAAGGGGACCAAATTTAAATTCAAATCCAAAGTCAGATAACTGTGACTTCATCCACAGTATCTGAGCACATATTCAGCCTTAGTAGTAGATGTGGCAACTGAGTTCTACTTTTTGCTAGATCAAGATACCAAATTGTGTCCCAAGGATTAACACATGCCAGTAGTGGTTTTTCTATCAATTCTACATCCTGTAAAATCAACGTCAGAAAATCCAATAATATCTAAAATAGGCAGATTAGATAACCAGATACCTATATTGGAAGTTTTCTTTAGGTATATGAGGATTCTCTTAATTGCAGTCAGATGAGATTGTTTGTGGTCTGACTGAAACCTAGCATATAGACACAGAGAAAACATTATATCAGGTCTGCTGGCAGTTAGATAGAGGAGTGATCCAATGATGTCACGATACTTGGTAGCATCAGCAGATTCCCTATTCTCATCTTTGTCAAATTTGACAGATGTGCTCACAGGAGTTTTCATATAGGCAGATGACTTCATCCCATATTTTCTCAAGATGTCTCTCTGATATTTTGACTGAGAGATAAATGTGTCATTATCAATCTATTTTACCTGTAATCCAAGGAAATATTTTAATTCTCCCATCATGCTCATCTTAAAAGACGATTGTATGAGTTTAGAGAATCTCTCACACAATTTGGGGCCAGTAGATGCAAAGATAATGTCATCTACGTATATTTATACAAGCAAAAGCTTGTCTTTATGTATTTTAGTAAAGAGAGTGGTATCGATGACTCTCCTTCTAAAATCTTTTTCAGTAAGGATGTCTGAGAGAGTGTCATACCAGGCTCTGGTGGCTTATCTCAGTCCGTACAGAGCTTTACTTAACCTGTAGATGTAGTCTGGATGGTCTGAATCCTCCAAGCCATGAGGTTGTCTAACTTATACTTCTTCTTGCATTATGCCTATCCAGTTTGGGTCTGTCAATGCTTCAGACACGTTCTTAGGCTCTATTTTATACAGGAAGGAAGAAAAGAGAAATTCATTTCTTGTTGTAGATCTGGTCATTCTTGGTGCATCCTTATCTCCTATTATCATATCGGTAGAGTGTGGCTTTGCCCATCTGGCTCCAGACACCATCTTGGGAGCTTCCATTATCATAGAATCTTCAGACATTGTATGCCCAGGTTGTTTTGTCTGGTCAGACATTGTATGTTTTCCTGTTCAGCATTATCTAATAGTGTATCAATCTGCACACAAGCTTCTCTCTCTGAGTTAGCATTAGTCTCATCAAAAGAATTACGAACAGACTCTTCAATAGTCTTAGTCGACTTATTATATATTCTAAAAGCCTTACTTATCATAGAATATCCCATAAAGATGGCTTCATCAGACTTACCATCAAATTTATGTAAGTACTTTTTATTGTTGTCATGCACATAACATTTGCAGCCAAAAATATGGAAATAGCCAAGATTAGGAATTCTCCCTTTCTGTAGCTCATAAGGCATCTTCCTAAATGTCATATGGATCAAAGTGCGATTCTGAACATACCATGCTATACTTACAACTTCAGCCAAGAACATTTTTGGTAGATTAGCATAAAGTAGCATTGTTCTGCCAGCTTCTATCAGAGTCTTGTTCTTCCTCTTTGTCACACCATTCTATTGACGGGTTCGAGGAGCAGAGAAGTTGTGTTGAATCCCATGGTCATCGTAATATTGATCAACTTCTCTTCTATCGAACTTAATTCCATGATCACTCTTTATCGTGATCATATTTAATCCCTTTTCATTTTGAATATGCTTAAAAAAATTCAGTACAACATGTGTCTCCTTTTTAGACGAGAGAAAGAAAACCCAAGTATATCGTGAATAATCATCAATAATATAAAAAATATACTTCTTTTTACTGAAGCTCAGAGTATCTATTGGACCACATAGATCCATATGGAGAAGTTGCAGGGGTTCAGAACTAATCTAATTGCACTTATCCTTCAGACTAGACTTAGTCTGTTTGCCTAGTCGGCAAGTCTTACAAACCTTATCCTTTTCATAGGATATTGATGGAAGTCCTTTTACTAGATTCTTGGAAGACAGCCTGGCTATGTACTTAAAGTTCAGAAGTGTCAGAAGTATGTGCCAGAGCCTTTGTGTGTCTTCAGACTGTTTGCTCATAAAACATTAGCCAACCTTAATAGGATAGTTGAAGTTGACCACGTAGACGTCTCCTACCCTCATTCCTGCAAGCTTGACAACATTGTTAGCAACTTCTTTCACTTGGCATACAGTTAACTGATGAAGAGTAGATTATGTTGTAACCCTTGAACGTATGCCACATTGCTGAAAGTGACAGCACCCTTTAGTTTTACCAGTACTACTATCGCCAAAAACAACTAGTGGTCCATTCTTACTTTTGTAATCTGATAGCAGTGATTTGTCACCAATCATGTGTCTAGAGCATCCATTATCCAAGGATCAGATTTGAGGTTGATATCCCTAAAGACATTTATTTCATGTATGGTCCCCATTTATTTTGGGTCCAGGAGTCAAAAGATCCTTAGGTACCCATATCCATTTCCTTTTTAGTGTCGGATAGGTCTAGCAAGTGTTAGGGGTATCGCCATGCTTATAGCACGGATAACATTTAGAGGGTCTGACAGGTCTAACAGGCTTTGAAGCCTTTCGTTTAGTCTGATCATATCTCCCCCTCAGACTAGGCCTTATTGCCTTTTGGGTATACTAAGCAGATCTTCTCCTCATTTTATCCTAAAATAGGTTAGAAGAGTCTTTATAAGACACTTCCTTATGTTATGTCAAGTTGTGTGCAGATGCTTTGACATAGTCTATCTTCTTTTAAACGAACGAGCTTGCGTATGACACAGCTTATGTCTTTTGAACTGAGGTTGTCTGTTCAACAGATTTAGCCTGTGGGACCAGAGAAGGTTTAGTGGTTGCCTTAACAAATACTATGGGTCAGGGCTTTCTCAATTTAACCTTTTCTAATGGATTGAAGTCACACACCCAATATCTTCTTTTGAGGTCCCATTGGAAGTAATCTTATCAAAGCATTTGGGAGAGTTTCATTTTTTAATTTAGCATACAAGTTATCTCACTGTTCTATCAGTTTACTGATTTATACTTTATGGTTTTCTATAGTGTTGTTTAACTTGTTTACTTCTGTCTTAAGTAGATTAAGGGTACTCTGAGTATCCTCACCAGACTCAGTAAAACCATCTTTCTCAGATGGAAGTATCTCATGTTCAACACAAAGTCTGTTATATATTTTTGAGCGGTTTAGAAGCTCTTTGGACAAATCTTTGACCAATTCACTCAAATCAAACATAGTAAAAGAAGGATTAGAGCAGTCATATACCTCACTTATGTCAAATTCCTTTTTAGCCTTCAGATAGACTTGTGCCTTATATAGACTAAGGCTTGAGGCTTGCTCTCAAATCAACCCCCAATTTCTTTTTCAACACGTCATGTGACGAGTCCTTTTTAATCTTTGACAGAGTCTTCAATAGCAGATTAACGTCTGAGTAGATAACTTCCATAAGACTAATTCAAATTGTTTGATCTGCTTTTGACCGTCTATAGATTTTCTTGAACTACTCTGAAGACTGATCTAATCGTAACTGAGCTGATACTCCCAACTTCACGGCCTCAGACACAATCCTTACAGAAATCATAAGACTTATCTATGCCAGGCCACCTGTTCTGTCCAGAGATTCTAGTGGAGACTGATTTGATCTTATAACTGTCATTCTTATCAGAGCATTTACCATTCTGTTCATGGCAGTCTGATAGAATACCTATTAACCTTAAGCACACTTGATCACACATGTTAGTAATCCTTTGATTCATTAAATCCAGTAATGTAGTTTCATGGTGGCCTGCCAATTGTTGGCCTTGACAGATAGTTGTAGATTTTGAGGTTTGCTACCCTCACATGCTTGTTAACAATCCTTTTTAGTTCTGTCTCGACCTCAAGGGTGTGAACGAACTCTATTGCTTATAGTTGAGCCTATCTGTGTCTTACTGTTTTGAATATGGAGTCCTTAATTTCTAAGGTTCTATTGAACAAGACGTATGGCTCATCTGGTCTCTTCTTCTTTGTAGCATCTTTCCTTTGGATCAAGATCAGCTACTCGATCTCTACTTCTGTTAGCCCATCAAAAACCTCTAATTCAATTCTTCTTCCATCAGGGTTAATTCTGTACCTTATTGTAGGTCCAGATGGAAACAACTTGGGCCTCTGTAGAGCTGCCTGCTTCTTTCCTTTTATTGGGAGCTTGTGCTTCCGAATGAACTCCTATAGCATGGCCTCTTTCTGGGATTTTCTAAGCAGTTCTCTTGTCTTGGCCATGTGCCTTGTGATCCTTGTTTCAAGGGACAAGGTAGTCTGCAAGGCTACATCTATAGCGGCTTTTTCAATTACAGTTGGTGTGGTAGTTGTGGTACCCCAGATCTCTGATGCCGTCGAGGGTTGCTGTAACACCCCAAGAAATGCTTTCCAGGCTGACAACCGGCCCCACAGACCAACACTAGTCCTTTCAGTGCACTTTGGCCTCACTCATGCAAGCCCTGAGAAACTTCCCAGGAGGTCACCCATCCTAGCATTGCTCCACGTTAAGTACGCTTAACTACGGAGTTCTAAAGTGATGGGCTACGGAAAAGGAAGGTGCACCTTGTTGGTATAGGTAGTACTATCAAACCATTTAAGCATTTCCTTGGGGTATTACATACACCCCCACTTAAAGAACGCAACGTCCTCGTTATGACTTCAAGCACGACACACAGCCCCAGAACCTTCCCCCGTTAGGCGACTGACCTTGACCCCTTGTCCCACACGTCCAGCTCGCGGTCGTAGGGTTGCTCTGATATCATTCTATAACGCCCCAAGAAATGCTTTCCAGGCTGACAACTGGCCCCACAGACCAACACTAGTCCTTTCAGTGCGATTTGGCCTCACTCACGCAAGCCCTGAGAAACTTCCCAGGAGGTCACCCATCCCAACATTGCTCCATGTTAAGCACGCTTGACTGCGGAGTTCTAAAGTGATAGGCTACCGAAAAGGAAGGTGCACCTTATTGGTATAGGTAGTACTATCAAACCATTTAAGCATTTCCTTGGGGTATTACAGTGCTTCATCTGAAGAATCCCCAATTTCCATGCCTTCAGTAGAGACTGGGACTAATGCCGTTGTAGTTGATTCTTGTGTTTCAACTACTGTTCTTTCCGTGCTGGTGATGATCCTGAGGGCTGTTAAAGTGGTGACAGATTCTTCAGTCTGCAGCTTCCTCATATTAGCCTCAATATCCTCGATCTCCTTCCTTGTACATCCTTTTGCTGCTAGTTACTATCTTACGTGCGCCATGGGAACTTCTCTAACTTCTAAGTAGCTCTGTTGTGCTTCCATTATTAGATCTTGCAAGTTCTAGTCTGCACCAACTTTGAGGAATATTATAGCAAGATTGGCATCATGAAAGACTGTCACTTTTGGCTTCTTCAAAGGAATCGTCTTGGAGGATGCACCTCTTTCTATAGAGGCCAAGGGAGCCACCTCTGCATTAATGGGAACATTAAGTATGGAGGCTTCGACTGCAGTAGTGGGCATCAACTCATCTACAGTTGTATGCTGGATGGGTTGAGTTACTTCCTCCTCTTGAATCGTCTCCTTTTCTGTAGGAGCCTTTGATGATGCCTCTTCTGCCTTATCTGACGTTTGCATCACAAGTTTCCTTTTGGTTACCCTCAGAGGCTTTGCTGAGGCTGGTTTCTTTGTCTTTCGCATGATTTTGGCTTCTGAAGCCTTCTCGATAGCTTGAGTCCTAGTGGTTGCCTTAGCTGCTTGTATTTTTGCTTTTGACTCCTTTACTTTTTCATCAACCTCTTTCAGTGGCAAATCTGATGCAATAGAGATCATTTCCACCTTCTTTCCTTTCTTTGAGAAACCAATGGGCTGCTTTCCTATCTTCTTCACGTCTATCTGCTTTGCTACAGTCCAAGGCCTTCCTTTTTTGTCAAATAGCTTCAATTTTTCCTTCAAGGTAATGTTGAGTAACCTTCCATAAAGAATTTGTCTGTCTTCAATTGCTTTTGCCAACTGGTACCTTAGTAGTTTGGCCCAGTTATGCTTGTGCTTTGTGAGGATGGCACACATAATCTCTTGTTGATCTATTGTGATTTGATCTTTGGCAAATTCTCTGGACATAACAGATTTCTTGACCACGTCTGCGAGCAGTTTGTGAGATCTAGAGAGGAACTTCTTCATGGTCCTAATTTTTGCGTCCTTGTGTTCCTCATTATGCATAATGTGTCTTCCATCATTCACCACTGACTGTGGTAAGATTCTAGACCTTCGTTCGACACCGTTAACAGTTCTTCAAAATCTTTTGGAGTAATTGAAATCCCAATGTTCTTTACTGAAGTATACGTTATCATCTAGAAGTTGTCTAAAACCTTGGCCTTCTCAATGAAGTCTATGACCTCCTCTTCGTAGATTCGATATGTTGTTTCGCAGAGATATCTTAGCCCAGCATCTTGAATCATCTCGACTATCTCCATGACCCCATCAGATTCTTCCTTCAAAGATTTGAAGTCAAGAACGACTCCCATCTGCAGCTCTACCTTCTTGGTTTTCTTATCCCCTTTTTTTGAGGGACTTGCTTGGATTCAGGTCCTCTCAAAGGATGATGGAGAGCTATGTAACGCCCCCAAATTTTCCAAGGCGTTACCACCGCTAAAAATAATAATATTTAACAAGGCTCTTACAATCCTATAAGGTTTAGGTCTTAGAAACAAAGAAAACTATTTCCAATTTCAAAATCCCTAAAATTATATCAATGAGCTTAAATGTCTCGCAGCAGAAGATAAAGTAAATTTTCAAAATAATGTTACACATTTATTGAATAAAGTCCGACTAAACTAAATGCAAATGCAATAAATCTCGCTCTAAGTTATCCCATCGCCCGTCTTTAACAACCCTGAAATAAAAGAGTAAACCGTGAGCCAAAGGCCCCGTAACACCATAGGCCCTATTTCACCTCAGGGGATTAACGTAAAGTCTCTAGCATCAGAGTTCTTTAAGTACTCTCCTCCATCCTATCTAACTCCATAACAACGGACTGTTGATGCAGCCAGCGCTGCTCTTTGTACCTCAATACATATGTTGAATGATCCTATGAGACTTCTACAACTTCTTATTGTTCAAATCATTCAACTTCAAAGGCAATAGACTGAGCATTTCTCCCAGCTAATGAATAGATGAACTCAATTGTTGAATCACTTCAAGATCAAGTCACTAAGATCCAACGCAGTCTTGAGTACATCACCACAGACTTCACCAAAGCTCTGACTGAAAGCAAGCATCAAACGAAGCATGCATCTACAACTGCCACATCCACAAATGCATCAATGACCCTCCTCAAAAAGACCATGGGAGATATGCACAAAGAGAATATAGAAAGGCATCTTGGTCTATCCACTAAGACCAACAACATCATCATAGAACAGATTGAATGCCTCAGAGATCATATGGAGCTGAAGATCATAAACCTGACTGATGACATTACTTTGGTGAAAATTTTGATGGAGAAGAATGAAGCTAAAACAGGTGTAAAACTCCATCAAATTAAACCAAGATCAACACACTCAGTCAACACTTGATTAGTAGCACACTATTCCCCATCACTGGCGACAGCAAAAAGGGGAAAAGTCTACAACAGCAACAGTCCAGACTGCGAAGTGCATTCCACTGGTCCCTAATGTCTCGAAGGCAGACGGGCGTTTTGCTCAATCAAAGTGTTGTTGATCTTCACAGTGAACATGATGCTATGCAGAGGATAGAACATGGCATAAAAGGGCAGTCTGGACATCGTCACTCAAGTCCTGGAATAAACACTTGGATCCATACAGACGAGTACCAGTGGAGGAACACAGTCAGGCTCAATTGGAACAACACAGCAATCCCAATCCAGAATGAAGAATCCTCAACAAGGGGTGTTGTGCCTCCAAGGCCCAAGATAAAGAGGGGAAGAGATATTGATGACCCCACTCCTCCAAAAAGACAGAAGCAGTAGAGTACTAAGCTGAAATGCTTGTCTCCAAATTTTACATATCTTTCCTTCTGATGTATATAAAAGAAAGTATAGACCTCTGTGCTGTTTTGATAAAGTTTGCTATCATCAATTTAGGGGGATATTGTTGAGTCAAAACCTTTAATGTATAGAAATCGAGTGATTAGCAAACTTTAGTCTTGGATGATTCAGTATGCATCAAGGCTGAGGACTCGTCTACTTGGAAAGTAAGTCTGCAATGTGTGCGCAGTAAAGCTGGTTCAGAGAGGAATATAGCAAGGTTGTCAACATTGAGGTCATGAGTAAAGGGACAGCAAGGCTTGAGCATTTGTACATCTGCAGCAAGGAATAGTTTAGCCTGGATAGCTTTTGTTAAAAGGGTGAAGCGCAATAAGCCTGAGTTCAACAGAAGGGTAAAAAAAAAGTAAAAGTTCAGAGGGTACCTTTTGCGTAGTGTTAGTGTCCTTTTCTTACATCAGAATCAAAGGTCACAGGTTTGGCTAAATGATTCCAAGATGGCATGAAAACGATGTTTCAGGGAATGGACGACTTCAATAACGGTTACAAATTTGGGATTGCCTATAAATACAGAAGGTAATGCCCAAAATTTGTGTCCTTTTGAATCTCCAATACTCTGAACTGAGAACTCGCGTAGTAAGGCTCCAAGTCAACAAAAGTGTAAAGTTGATTACTGAAGATATGAACGAGCAATCTGAAAGCAAGGATTGAATAGTGCTAGCGTTATACAAAC
The DNA here is from genome assembly GCA_035668315.1 of Drosera spatulata. Lineage (NCBI taxonomy): Eukaryota > Viridiplantae > Streptophyta > Magnoliopsida > Caryophyllales > Droseraceae > Drosera > Drosera spatulata. The sequence goes on along the minus strand of JAOVYX010022046.1, from coordinate 5,629 downwards.
AAGATCAAGAAGCTGTTTCAAGTTGTGTTTAGGAGAAGAAAAGTCCTCGAGTTTTGGTTTGTATTGTCTTTTACACATTATGAAGTGACAAGATTGATTGTGAGCCATAAAAAATCACACTTAGTGTTATCCTCTTGATATATCACACTGATTATCAAGGAATGACTGGAGTAAGGGATATAGCCGTATTTTAGGTATATTGTCTAACCAGTAAAAAAAATCCTTTGTGTATTTACATTACTGTTTTTAGTATTTATAACCCTACTCCTAATCAACTTTGACTTAGAACAAAACTAAAAGGAATCAATATTACTACAGCAAGGTTCTGTATTATCGTAGTAACCGTAGAACTACCCTACTGTCAAGGTAATCTTGATTAGTTTGAAAGTATTTCGAAAAAAAGTCTATTCAGCCCCCGTTCCCCCCAGTCTCCAAAGCAAGCATAGTAGGACTTTCACTTATGATTGCAACAAATGGTTAAAACCTTATGAGGTTCCGTCATAAACAAGTTAGAGTATTCTAAGTTGGTTGGTAATCTTGAAAGTCCCAGAAATAACCTAGAGGGGGAGGGGTGAATAAGTTATCTCAAAAAATTTTCAGACAGTACAGTAAAGCTATGGGTTAGTCTGCACTGCCTGAGTCTGCTACAGTATTGCGAAAGTTCTGCAGTTGAGACTTTAGCTTTGTAAAGCTTGTCTCTTTGGACTTAAAGTTCTTTACTAAAAGTTCTACGAATGATAATCAGTGAGAAAAAGTAAATGACACAGGATTTTTATACTGGTTCAGACATCTGCTACCAACAAGTAACAGAAGCTTAGTCCAGTCTTCCCTTGGTCATGACCAGTGTAGTCAAGCCAAGAGGAGGTTCACTATCTTCTTGTTTATGGCTTACAAGAAAACCCCTTTACAACAAGATCTTACTTGCTAAAGGATGAAGAACCTAGATCTTGCAGTGCTCTACTGCAGTTGTTGTTCTTCATTTGCAGACTAGTGAACCTTCTTCACAAATCTTGAATCTTTGATTCAGCTCATGTACAGTGAGTTTTCAAGGCTTTTCTTCTTTTGAAAGCTCTCAAATGATGTTCAACTTTTCTCAGACTCGTCAACCTTATTCTCTGCGCTGTGAGTCCCCTTTTATATGCTCAGGAAACCAGAACCCATGACTGTACTATCTGATAATGACAGCTTTATCCTCTACTACAGTAGACTGACTTGGCTTCACCTAATCTGATTCAGTACACATCACCTTTACCTCAACTTCTCATTTTTGATCCCTTCCTTATTCTTTTCCATTCCAGCACAACCCATACTGCACCCAGCCTCATACACCAGGTCTACTGCATGCTTCTGTTGCACAACCTCTACTACAGTCCTCTACTGCAGCCTCTGTTGTCAGCCTCTGCTGCACCCTCGACTGCATGAGCTCTGCTGCTCAGTCTTCATATCCAGCCTTTCTGTAACTTCACTTGTACCAAGTACTGCAGCCAGTTTGCTGTAACTCAACTCTCACTCAACAGCTTCCACCTCATCTGCTCAGCCTGCTAGTGTAGCTTTGTCTGCACCCAGCACTGCACTCAGTCTTCTTCAATTCAACTTGCATACTTACACTGCGATATGCCTCACTTCATTTTGCTACTGGAACTGGCCTTGAACACAGGAAGAATCCTAGATCATGAGAACTCTGAGACTCTTTTGATGTATGTGATTGATCTTTGGCATGTAACTTTTAGTCCCTCTAGTAGTCTGTACTCAGGTTGTTCACACTCTATTGCACTTCTGTGCCCTGCTGCTCTGTTGCACCCAGCTGCACCCTGCTGCACTCTGCAACTACTTAACTAACTATTACATCCTAAGCATCTAATACATACATAATTTCTTCCTGAGTTTTGTTCATCAATTTCTATGCAAGTGGAGGATTGCATATTCCTAATAAATCTCATGTATGCTATGGGTTTCACTAAACTTAACAGAACGTTTACGATAGACATGTTAAGTTCTTTCACTACTAAACCTAGTGAGGATTATCAGGATGCCTTTTCGAGGCTATTGAGGTATCTTAAGGGTACTCACACATATGCTTTGTGTCATGCAAGCTCCTTCACTTTTGGAAGTATTTTCTTACACTACTTAGAGCTCAGAATTGGAAGACAACATGTTTACTACTGATTTATTTACCTTAGGTGGAGTTGTTGTTTATGGAAATGTAAAAACCTGATATGTATAGCATTGTTGTCTATGAAATCAGAACTCTATTCCTAGCTTTTACTCCTGATGAAGCAGAATTGATAAGTGACTTAATTTAGTTCTTTCATTACAAAAGTTTAAGATAAACACGGTTCTATTATTTTTTGATAACCAAGCTATTATAACGATAGTCAATAAGTCAATTTTTAATCGAAAGAGAAGTCATATTAGACTTAAAGAAACGATGTTTAATTATTCACTTCAACATGGAATTATCACTTCGACTTATGTGAAATCGAAGGAAAACATGACAGATTTTTTCAGTGAAATTTTTCCCAATATCTAACATTCAAACATTGCAAAAAAAAAAAAAAAAAAAAAAACAGAAAAGAAAAAACTTATTAGCGACCTAAATGAACAAGTAGTCGCTAAATGAGAGACCATAATCAATATGTAGTCGCTAATTTAATTTAGCGACCAAAAACTCTTTTCAGTTGCTAATTAGAGACATAAACATATTCCAATCTCCAACTAGCGACTGGAATTTATTTTATTCTCTAATTAGCGACTAAAAATATATTAGTCTCTAATTCAAGATTGGAATATGTTTCAGTCTCTAAATTTGCAACAACTTCAGTATCTTACTTCAAATTAGGGAACATTCTAGGAACTTAAAAAAACTAAAAAAATTCCAAGGTGATACAAAACACGGAAAAAAAATTCCTCCGATATATAATTTCAATAACCATCACTGTCACCACTCACCCACACCACCTATCCTCACCATCACAAAACTGTATCCTCCCCATCGCTCATTTCCCCTAATTAATCATACACTCACATAAATCAAACCAATCCAACATAGAAATCTACAACATCTCCGATGACAAAATCAAGCGGATCTCGACATGGCTGATCAAATCAATATCAAAGTTCACTTATATACAATTGTCGTTGTCGATGCTTCGGCATCAACACCGCTACCTCTCCTCTTTCTATCTCCCAAGTTTCATACTCTTAGCACATAATCATCAAAAAAAAAAAAAAATGAAAGGTTGAATTTCATACTCTTTTCTCTTCTCTCTATATCTCATGTTTTCAATCAAGATCAAAACAATATTGATTTGGTATCAAAGGAATTTAAGTCATTTCGTTTCGAAAATACACATGATTTTTTGAAACACACAGGCACACTGTTTCAAATTACAAAGTGCACTGTTTGAAACAGTGCATCAGTTAAAAACAAAACAGTGCATCGGTTCAATTTTCCTCAAAAAGTAGCTCAAAATCAAACCAATAACAACAAAAACAAATCACAAGATACAAAAGTAAATCCACACTCTTTAAAATCATTTTCTTTAACCAAAACGAGAACATGTTTTTGAATCTTGACCTGTAAACCACCGTTTTCTAGCGCACTGTTTGAAACAGTGCATCAGTACCAAGCGAAACAGTGCATCAGTTCAACTTTCTGCGAAAAGTTGCTCAAAATCAAACCAACAACAACGAAAATAAAATCACAAGATAAAAAAAACAAAATCACTCTTTGAAATCATTTTCTTCAACCAAAATGAAAATAAGTTTTTCAATCTTGACTTGTAAACCCATGTTTTCGCCGCCTTGCTCTCTTCCTTTGCTATTGTGCATTTGTTGATTTGGGGTTTTTTATTGGGGTTTTTGATTTGTTCATTTGTTGATTTAGGTTCGTTAAGATTTTCGTCACTGAAATGTTGGTTTGATTGTTGGAGACGAGAGACATTCGTCTTGGTTTGATTTAGGGTTTTTGTCCCGATTCGAATCCAGGACTAATCCTAATGTTTATGGAGTTGAGAAATCCATATTGAAGTTTTTGAAGCAACACCCCTCGTAATTCATATTGAAGTTTCTTCGTAAAAAATAAAGTTATTAGTTATGAAGTTTTGCGTAAAATACATCATCTTTCACGCTTTTGTTATTAATCAAAATAGCAATCATATCATTTAAGATTGTAATATATTTTATAAATAATTATTTCTGATTTTTTTTTATTCATTTTGTTTGTCTTGTGTCCTAGATTTATTTTTAGATAATAATTGTCGTATATTTTTATACAAAAAAGAAAAAGAAAAAAGAAGAAGAAGAAGACATAAGCGGGACTGTGTCATTTATATAAATAACGGTGCTTTCATGTTTTTGGCAGATTGGATTGAAATTTAGAGCAAAAATGAAGAAAGATGAAGAAAATAACAAAGCATGAACTCAAAAAGCCGCATTTCACGTTTCATCGTCATTGTACTTGCTTCGAGAGTTTTTACGATGATGTTTCACCACGTTTAGCTAAATTAGTATGTTTAGATATCATATATAAGTTTTTAAAATTTTTGGACGTCATTTAGTATTTTTAGTTTTGGATTTTAGGTTAACTGTACAGATGTCGCGGGCACGACAATGTGTCGCAGGCATAGAGGTGTCGCGGGCGCGACGCCCACAATCACCGGTGCGACGAAGATTTTTCAGAAATTCCCAAATTTTAATCTGTCGCAGGCGCGACAGGCATGGTCGCGGCCGCGACAGATCTCCAGATGCAAAATAATGAGTTTCAGCCGTCGGCTCAATTTTTGTAGCAAGCCCTGGCCTATAAATATGTCTCCTAGGGTTATTCTAAACAGAGAACAGAGGAGGAAATGCTCAGGGAGGCAGAGGCGATCAAGGGGGCGAGAGACGCAAGAAAGACGAGCTTTGGAGAGGAAATTGAAGAGTTTTTGATCCGCAACGCATAGGAACACCTTGGAAATTAGTTTGGAAAGCTACGTGTGCTGTAAAACACTAGTTCTTAAGTTGTTATACTCTGCAGAATGATTGTTTACATTGCTTTGTTTAATTCCATGCTTTATTCAATGATTATGTGTGAGTAGTTCATTAGTATGGATGCGTTGATTCGTTTTGATGTCATTAGATCATGAGATGTTGAGCATTTAAGACCAACCAGAGGTGCTTGATGAAGGATTGATGCATGAAACCTGCAAAAATTATTATATAACATGTGTATGTTAGATTGATCACCTAAAATACATAGGTTAAAAGCAATAAATCATGCTAAATGGTTTAGTTTAGTATTTAATTGATATAATATGATTTAAGTCAATCAGCTTACTCTTGAAATGAGTGAATTAAAAACTCTAGCTTTCAATGAAATTGAAATTGAATATGATCAATCTCAAGTACAAAAAGATCTAATGATAGATGAAAATGTCGAAGTAACATTAGAAGTGGAGAGTTTAGGATGAAATGAGACACAAGATGAGTTGGAAGAAGAAATTTCACAGCTAGGATGTGATGAAGTGACCCAAAAATATTTTGAATTTGACTATGATGAATTCGACGGTGCAGAATATTGATGACACTTGTTTTGATAGTCAATGTGTTACACTTGATGATTTTGTGGAATTGGAAAAGTTTTTGAATT
>JAOVYX010022045.1:0-15050 GCA_035668315.1 Drosera spatulata | reverse complement strand
CCCCCGCCCCTCGTACTTAACTTCGGTATCGATCACATAATTGAGGAAGATTATTAAAAACTGGAATGATAATACCAGGAGATCTAGACGCTATTTTTTTGGGAAGAGGTCATCATTAGTAAACTTCATCATTTGCCATGCTTAATCATTATATCTTCCTAAACTAGTTAAATAGGTGCATAAACCTAGGGGATGGAAATGGCGTCGATTTGGAACTTTAGTGGGATGAAACAACTAGATAGTCACCATATACTGGTTGTTTAAGTGATCGTGTGCATTGGTGGGAACTATTCGTTGTTTCTACGTCCATAGTTCGTTTAGTTGGGAGGTTAAGAACCTCGGAAACTTAGCTCTGGTGAATCATTTCAAATGTTTGATCAAATGTGTCGTTCCCATCGAAGTATATCATTATTACAACATATGAAAATCTCGAGTTCTTGATCATCATTATATGAGTTTGCCCAACGTCCCATGTTGGTGCCCATGAAATGATATCAACTCATCATAACTACGAACTTCACGAACATTGTCAATGGCGCTCATAATCACACACCAGGAGATTTTCTACGTACGAGGTAAACCAAATTCCTCGTGTTTATACCTGTCATTGGAAATGATCATGCGCTCAAGTTGAAGAAGACGATAGCTACGATGAAATGATGTTGTTTAGATTCATGTAATATTCCTGTAACTCCTAAAGTTTGAATTATGAAGTGATAGGTAAAGAGCATAAGTTTAGAATATAACTATTCCCCTAAAGCTATGTAGAACATGGCAAAGAGGAGTGTTCTATTCCTAATCTTGGTGCATTGTAGTACAATTAGACACCCTTGTGTTAAACACGGTAAAGTATCCAACAGTGCGTTCCTAACATTCTTCTATTTATACAATCTACCGGATCAAGATGTCCGATAATATAATAGGTCTGGCAACCCGGCCCACGATTATATTGGTCCTGGAAAGCCCATATCCATCCATCGCATCCTACACTACTTTTCGATTCAAAAGAACAAGCAGGTTTGGAAGTATTATCATCATGATGAACCGACATAATTTGGACGGGCCCAATATTGCATCGTTAGACCCATCGCATGAGCCTAGGGACCGTCAAATTGGGCCGTCAATGGGCTTTAGTTGTGGGCCTTGAATGGACTGCCCATAGGTTCAGAATTTAAAACAATACAATTTTTTAATGGGCTGGCACATCGGACTCTTGGGTGTGGGCAAGAGGACAAAGAATGCATCTCAGGCCCAACAGTGCCCGCAAGATGGTCCAGTTGACCTTTTGTCTCCGCCGGAATGGGAGCCACGTTTTGAGGAGAGGATCACGTGATGTCGAAGCCTTCCACGTGACACGGACAACCACGTGCCTTCACGTTTGCTTCTTTGTGGTTACTTGTCAATGGACAGTGCACGTGCAAGAAAATCAAACAACCCAAGGTGTGGGAACTGGAAGGCCATAAAATGTAAATAAAAACCTTTGTTTTACTTTGACAGACTGATACAGATATAAACAAGGGGGAAAAAATACAATCACACATCTAAATTTAAATTCATCTAACAAAAATCAATGATGAAGATTAAAATATGAAGGAAGATATATTTGAGATTTGAACCAAGGTTATGCTAGTGGATTTGTTCATGATCCTGATCTTATTTTAGGATGCATCTTCATTTAGTATTTTAAATTTTTAATCTTAACCGTCAATTTTTGATTAAACAAACATAAATTTAAGTGTGTCAAGATGCATATTCATTCAATTATAAGCAATCTATCCAGTCAGATTCAATAATTAATGAGAGTATGAGTAAATAATGTTCATAAGTATAATATTATGTACGTTTTGTTCTTCTCATGCCCTATATTTAACTGGACGTAAGGAAGTGATCGAATGCGCAACTATTATCGACTCTTCGACAGAAAAGATTTGTATGGCATGGGGGAGTGATTATTTGGAGCTAAGTTTTTAACTAAAAGACCACCGCGTAGGGTGAGTGAGGGAACATCTTTTTAAAAAGGGAAATTGGTAAATAGAAATAAGGAGTAAAGCATCACGAGCAGTGAAACTTTATATGATAATGAGTAAATTATCACAGATTGTGATGTTTTATTTTTGTAAACCGTTTTGACTTGTGGCGTTTTACAACCAATATTAATTTGACTATTTTCGTCTATAAATATTGCTGGAATAATCAATAAGTTCAAAAAAAATACACTCAAAATTATAGAATTCTATGTTGATCATTGTAAACTTTAATCATATAACAGTGGCGGAGATACAATTTTATGATAATTTATATTTGGGAATAGAGGGGCTGCAACCCACACACAAAGTTTAAAAAACATATTTCAAATTTTTTTTTGACACTTATTGTATTTTAAAAATTTTAAAAATTAAATCAATGTGAGGATTGCATCTTATTTTGGCTGCAGTTACTACAGCTTCATTTTTCCTTTTATATTTTTAACAAAATTAATGAAATGATATTTATACAGGATTTGAATAGATCATATTAAATTTGAAATAATTTTTATCAAAATTTTAAAATGTATTTATTTCAATTAATATAAGAATTAAAAAGATGTTTTTATTATTAAAACAGAGATTATTTAATAAGTTGAATTTTTTTATAATTATTGATTGAATTTGATTGTGATCCAACAAATTGAGGCTCTCGTCCGCAATTTTCTCATCGTCGTTGTTCTTGGTAGCGGAAAGAAAATAAAAGAGTGAAGAAATGAGGAGAGAAAAAGAGTTAACTGGATGAAAATAAGATATAAAACACGACGGACCGCGACAATTAACAATTACGGCGCATTGGGCTGGCTTTGCTGGGTTGGCCTAGTTCACAGGCAAAGGTTAAAGGCCCTCTTCGCCATCCTCTTTATACAGGTTAGAAAATTGAACACAAGTCAGTCACATGATGGCTGACACCTCTCACAAGCTTTGTCACGTGCATGACCCTAGTACACCTCTTTAACGGCACCACCTCCCCTCGTCCCATTGCTCGTATGAAAACCGAAAGGATGTTTAATTCCGTCTTAACGGAGATATCCAGGTTGTTATTTTAAGGTTTTTTGAACGAGATCAATAGCATTCGAACAATTAGGACAAAATATCAATTAGATGGTTAACAAATGTAGCGAGACATTACCTTCTCCATAACATTTGAGTTTGATAATTTGCTTGAGCGAGCGAGACTTATAGGACTATGATTAACATAATTGCATACTTATGTGTAACCAAACATAAACAGGACAACATACCATGTGGTAGGGGGACCTCGGTTCTCCGCCGTTGAAACCAAACAGCCCAAGGTGCTATTGCATGATTTTTTTTTCTCATTCAAAAGTAAAAAAATAGAATAAAAAAATCATTATCTTATTTGAGAAATGTCAACCTTTAAAAAAAATTAAAAAAATAATTTCATATAAAATTATATCCATAAATAAACAAAATCATTAAATCATTAAATTAATTAACATTATTGAATCAAAAATCCACCTATCTCAATTTCAAACTGTTGATTGTTCAATAACTGAGCATCCCAATACTGATAGTACCCCAATCCTGATAGGGGAGGGTACAAGTTGACGTGGGGGGAAATTGTTCTCCACTTGCCTTTTCTCCTCACTTTCACACTCAACTTCAACTCGTTCGTGGAGTACAAAAACCAATACCGACAAAGTTGCTAACTTAGATCAACTTGTTTTTCGATGTCTATTAGATGCTCAATGTACATTTTAGCATGTGGATATGAGAACTACAGTAACTTACGTTAAAAAAAATTATGGGAGAGACGACAGTCAATTACAAGATGTGATTGTTATGCCTTTTTACCATTTTTAGTATTCGTGAATTACAGTTCTGCTTTTCTTTTTTATTTTATTTTTATCACAGATCATATGAATTGATATTATAATTTTAACCGTAGCGTTGTCGTAGATATTTTAGTTAATGAATTTAGGTCAAAAATTATAAAAGAGAGAACCATGTGTAGATGAAAATTTCAAACTTTCTTTTGTCAAATAAATTAGTATTTTTTCTATCCCATGAAAAATATAATTTCTATATATTTTATATTATTTTATACGTATAAATATAGATCTTGTTTTCAAATCAAATCACCTCTGAACATTCCGTAACATATATTAAGTTGAAGTATGTAATTTATAAAATTATCAATTTGACATTAAATTTATATTAAAAAAAATTACACATATCAAACTTTATATCGATATTCATACAAAATCAAAACATTATAGTTTTGGTAGAACAGAACCAGTATTAACTTGGACCATCCCATATTAACCCCATAAACACACACGCACACCACTCAGGCACTCCTCCCTCCCTTGAAGTGCCTTCCCTTCTCCCCTCCTTCATCTCCCTCTACGATCTCCACTCTCTCCATTTCTCCCTTCACCGGACAAATAATCCAACGCATCCATCAATGGAGGCTGCTTTGCCGGACTTTCTCGTCGAGGACCTGCTCGACTTCCCCACCGGAGACGATGCCGGCGAAATGTTCATCGACTCCTTCGATCATCTCAACTCCACCACCGGTTCTTCCACTCCGGTTCACAGCTCCAATTCCTCCCTCTCCGGCAACAACGACGACACCCACCACTTCTCCTCCTCCGCCACCGCCGAACTCTGCGTTCCGGTAACTATACATTTCCCGTTTCCCCAATTCACCCTCCATTTTTTTAACTAACATTTTGATCGAACAGTAACGAAATGTTAGTAACGGTCGTCTTTCTGTTAAATCGTGCGTGACGAAAAAGGTAAGTAATCAACAAAACAGTCACTTTTGTAGTAATTGTTACCCGGGCAATCTAATATGCTCATGTTTTCTTTTTCCAAAAGTGAATTCTTAAATGGAAGTAAAAATTTCTTACACCATTAATTGTTGATTCTGTTTCTAAAATTGGATTTTGAAAACGTGTTTTTGAACTTGTGGTAATGCAACAGTACGACGACTTGGCGGAGCTGGAATGGCTGTCGAATTTCGTGGAAGAATCATTCTCCACCGAGGAATTGCACAAATATCAACCATTCTCCGGGTCGCCCAACGGGCCGGCCCGATTCCATCCTGAACCGATATTCAAGCCCGACACAATGGTTCCGGGCAAGGCCCGGAGCAAGCTGTCCCGGGTCGCCCCTCAGATTGGTCGACCCGGATGCAAATGGTCACGGGGCCCACAGACTCGGCCCATGTGGCGATTCCCAAGAAGCCCGTGGTGAGGAGGGGGGAGGGCCCGAACAACCGGGAAGGGGAGGTCCGGAGGTGTCTGCATTGTGCTTCAGAGAAGACCCCACAAAGACACTGTGCAATGCCTGTGGTGTGAGGTACAAGTCGGGCCGGTTGGTGCCTGAGTATAGGCCCGCTTCCAGTCCGACGTTCTTGGCGACTAAGCATTCGAATTCACATAGGAAGGTTATGGATCTCCGACGACAAAATTAAAGGAGATGCATATCCAGCGTCACCAACAACAGCAGTTCATAGGCCAAAATGGTGGCGCCATGTTCGGCATCTCTAGTGGCGACGATTACTTGATGCGTCGTCATTTGGGCATGGTGTAGCTAGTATAATCTTTAGAGTGTTTGATGTTAGCACGAACTTTTCTAAGGTTAATTAACAATGAAATGCTTAGCTAGTGTTATCTTTAATTTTTTGTTGTTCCTATAGTCAAAGATCTAAATGGAGCAACAACTTAGTATTGGCATTAGTTTTTTCTTATGTTCTCTTTCATCTTTTTTTTTCCCCTATTTTTTTCTCCTTTTGGGTCTCTCGAGACTCAAAATGCTAGTCCTAGGTTGCTTGTAAAATGGAGAAATGTTGAGGAACTTGGGTTCCCTTGTTTTCAAAGCAAAGTGATTGTGTAAAAGGAGAAATTAAGGAGCCAGCAAGCCATGCTCCGTAATGGAATATGATAGAAGGGGAGCATTTGGGAAGATTATATTGTCGATTAATGGAATATCAAACTTCATTAATGATTAATTAGCGTAGCTAGCTACACAAGGAGAAGTATTTTACATGAAAAATTACCATTTAATTAACCATGATAGGAGAATCTCTCAGTATGAAAGAATAAGAGATTTGATTAAATGATATGTTTCGATAGATTGTGATAACATCCCAATATTATTTTGTCTGAACACGCCAAACACATACCAAACTTGTTGCCAAAAAGATGAACCATTATGGTGGCAAATACTTTTAGTTGGTACTTCAAATCATCATCTAGCTTAGCTAGGAAGTTCCTTATGGTGTAACTTATAAAAATTGAGCCTTGTGTTCACTTACTTCGACCAATGTATGGTGTAGAGCATTAATCGTAATCAAGAGGTCGATGATTTTCTTTTTTTCCTTGATGCTATCTCTAACAACATATGCACGGATATGAAAATTACGCATCGTCTACCAGAATTCGGGTGTGGATAAAGATGTACCGCGAAATGCGATAAGTACAGTAAAGTTACATGTTATATGTGGGTGCATGATTGGATTTGAACCTAAAAACAACGAAGAGCACATGCATGTTGGTGACGCATATGATCATATAGTTTTGAGTGAGCCATCATCGATCATGCTTTGGCCAATAGCAATCCACGTACGATTATAAAATTTATAGAGCAACTTTTCGCCGACGTTGTTCGACCCATTTGCTTGTACAATGTGGCCAAAGTTGAATCATAACAACTACACAGTTTTCCGCGCTAGAGTAGAAATTTATAAAGTCTAGCGATGGAGATGTTGTAACGATAAATTTATTAAATGGTTGCAGGTTCGATCTCATGACCTGATTGGTCTATGTCATAGAATTTGTCGTTTGGTGCAATAAGACTTTAATATAACTATAGTCAGATAAATTCATTGTTACTGAACTCTCTAATTGTGTTTCAGGTGTGACAAAACAGAATCGCAATAGTTTCGCTTATTGAAACCATTGGCGAAATAAGTTGCTGTAACAATTGGAGGCCGGTGGTCCATTTCTCACTTAACTTCATATGGTAACTATTTTTATAAGACTGTTGAAACTTTTCTGAGCATATAGTTTGGCTAGGGTGTCTGCAATTATAACGTGTTAATTGCTGTATATGATAACAATTAACATTTTGTAAGGTTTGCAACAGTATAATGGAGCATTGATAGATACGAACATTATTGCTAAACATGGTTTAAAGACAGAAATACGGTTGCTACAAAGTTCGTAGTGACCAGACACACTCTGCCACAACTTCTAATACTCCCAAACCAAAGTTTATTTTGAAGAAATCAATTCGTAAAATAGAAATTCTCAAAAAAAAAACCCCTTATTCAAGTTTATTTTGACGAGTTTTGTTTTTATAGTTAACAATATTTGATCATTTTCGTAACAATCGTTATATGAATATACATAATTTATATTATAGTAATATTTCATAATAAAACTTACGTAACATAATATTTGATCATTTTATGATATCGATCATAGTTTATCTAATAATTCTCAAACCAAAATGTTATAAGCTTTTGGGACGGAATACTTGCCAGCTATCAAGTCAACTAATTTGAAGCATCGAAGCACTCGATTTTTTAACACCTAGCCAAACCATCGGGATTATCAAGAAGTTTTCCTAACTTGCCAACCAACAGCATCCACAGCAATGTAAGATTTCAAGACTCAAGCTCTATAAATCTCTAGAAATAAAGGTCCGCGGTGCAAAAATCTTTTCATGCTGTAATTATTTATTTATAATTATTTTTTAAAAATGGTATATTTATATTTAAATTTAGATAGTTTTCTTTATATCTTATTTATTTTTGAGACAATTAAAAAACTCATCAAAATATCTATTAATTAGACATAATCATCTTAATTAAATGAGAAAAATTAGATGTTAATTTATCATCTTGAGTCATATATATATAGCTTATTTGAAAGGTGTTATGTACATATTTAAATGAAAAAAAATCTCTTTCTTTCTCTAGTCTCCCTCTAAAAGGTTTAATTACTTTCTTTCTCATCTACTTTTGAGGTAATTAAAGGGACTTATCAAATTATCAATTAATTAGACATAATAATCTTAATTAGGTGAGAACAATTAGATGTTAATTAATCATCTTGAGTCATATACATAGAGCTCATTTGTGAGGTGTTATGTACATATTTCAATGAGAAGAAATCTCTCTTTCTTTCTCTAGTCTCTCTTTAAAAGGTTTAATTACTTTGTTAATTTCAACGTTTATCGTTATCGTTCGACGAAATCCATCCGGCTATATCGAAGTATTAGTTCAACCTTCGCGAGCACTTATTCTATAACGTATTAAGAAGACTTATAATTTATGTAGAGTTTGATACATCTTCTATTGTGAGATATCTTTAACCTCGTACTGGAGATCTTTTCACGATAAATTTTGTACATTGTCATTTTGATTAAACTTTATTTCTCATTTTGGATAAAAATAATATTTTACTTAAAGCAAAGTTAGAATTTTCTTGGAAGGCAATGAGATTGTATGGATTAGATATGCGTACAAATCAATGAAAAAATGAAGTAAAAAGACTTATTCACTTACATATTATTGCAAATCAAATGCCTGATGTTTTTAATGATGCAAATAAAGTTGTGAAATCGTATATACCTGCAGTAAATACGCTATTAAGAATACACATACCTCAGGAGAAGAATGTTAGTAGGGACCTTACTAACGTTCATATTCTTGATGATAAACCATGCTTGAAGCGTGGAATACCGATAGTTGCAAAAGACACTATATCACGAAAAAAAAATGGTAAAAATATTATCTCAAATGTCCTAAAAGAGATAGAAATCTCATAGAAGAAATTATGAGATAATGTCCATGATGGGATAAAACAACTTTAAAATCATGAGATCTCGATCAATTATGTGCATACAAATCAAGTATGGGATCAAGAACATGTCACTGTTGATGATATATTTGTATATGTTATTGCATCACAAATTGATATGTCTTTTGAATGCAGAAGTATTCAGGAATATAAACAAAGGGAGGATTGGCCAAAATGAAAAGATACAATCAAGATAGAATTACAAATATTTGTTTAAGAGATAAGCGTTTGGGCATGTAATTACAACATGAAATGATATTACCCCTGTTGAAAATAAATGGATTTGGGTTTGGAAATGAAAAGAAAAGAATGAGACTGTGAGATATAAGGTTATATTAATACCCCAAGAATTCTCACAAATATCTGGTGCAGATTACGAGGAAATATATTTTCTAATAATGAATGGAATTATTTTCCGTTTCCTCATTGGTTTTGCAACCATGAAAATCTTGAAATCAATCTCATGGATGTTATGACGGCATATTTATATGGATCTCTTAATAAGGAAATCTATATGAGAATCCCTGAAGGATTAAATATGCCAAAACCATAAAAATCCAATCAGTTATATTCAGTTAAACTATAACTGTAGTTTTATGATTTAAAACAATCTGATCGTATGTGATATAATCAACTCATTGACTATCTAATTAAATTGAATTACAAGAATAATGATGTATACCCATGCGTCTTTATAAAAAAATCACAAAATGATTTTACTATCATCGTTACATATGTGGACGATCTTTATCTTATAGGTATTACACAAGATGTCTCAAATGCAACCTCACTCGTGAAGTGTGAATTTGAATTAAAAAATCTTGACATGTCTAAATTTTATCTGAACATACAAGTTAAATACTTAACAAATGAAATTTTTATTTATCAATCGCTATATACAAAGAAGGTCTTTTCTCAGTTTTATATGGATAAAACTCATCCCTTGACATCTCCAATGATTGTTAGATTATTAGATACCAAGAAAAATGAGTTTCGATCTCCAGAATAGAGAGAAGACATCTTACGACTTGAAGTTGTTTGTTTAAATGAAATTGGTACACTCATGTATCTTTTTAATTACACAAAATCAGACATTACTTTTGTGGTTAACTTATTAGCAAGTCATAATTCAGCTCCGATAATAAGACACTCGAATGAAATCAAGTATCTCATACTATATTTTAGTGATAGGATAAGTTGATTGAAAGATACACTGATTGAAAGATAAAAAAAGATACGAAAATGTTTTAACTCATTCTATATATTAGTGATAGGATAAGATGAGATACTATTATCTTGTTTGTCAAATATTTACAAATGATATATTATGAAATGTTTTTATATCTTTATCCTCTTTGCGAAAATTTAATCTTTCAATCAAAATATATTGAAAGACGAATAAATCATTGTGAATTAATTTGTTTTTTAATTGGATTATAATTTTTATTTTTTTTAATTAATTAATTTTTAATCTCAATCATTAAATAAAAAATTGGACAATAAAAATCAAAAGATCTCAATTGAAAATAAAGTCAGGTTTATTGGCTTATTGTATAGTATAGATTTCTTTGTTCATTCGTCTCTTTATTCTTTGAATAATGTTTGTTCAAGTTTTCTGGAGATTTGGTTAGATATTTTGCCTAAATGAATAACACTTTAGTTTATTGGTGATTTGATTTGATTGGTGATTGATTTGGTTTGATTTAATTTGTTTCGATGATTGATTGGTCAATAACATTATGATTTATTGATAAATATGTTTTAAATAATTGATCTATTGATAATTTTCTCTTATATAGATATTATCATCGGTAGTTTTTTTTAAGTTTTTTGTTGTCAGTGTCGATTTCTATACTTTTAATATTTAGTTTGTTTTGCTTTCAAGAAAAATATTTTATTTGTTTTTATATGGTAAGAATTTATGGACGATTCTGCAACACCAAAAGCGCAAAAGCGCAAAATATCTAACCAAATTTTAAGAAAACTTGAACAAACATTATTAAAGAATAAAAAAACGAATGAACAAAGGAATTTAAAACTTATCTCAGGAAGATGAAACAACAATTAGATTTTTTTTTAATCGTTGGTCCTTTTTTTGCTGCTGTGTTTTACCATTTGCTGTCATCCCCGTATTTTGTTTTTACTGAATTTGTTTTTCGCCGTTGATTTCATCCAACGGTTCAAAAACACCTGTAGCATATTTACTGTACAAAATTCTACAGACGGGGATCCGGCTCCGGCTCGTTTAGATGCGCCCCAACGGTCATAAATGTTGACCTGTCATTCTCATAGATATTTGAAGAGTGTATAAGAAAAATTGAGATTTTCTTAATTATTTATACTATTTTTGTCTCAGATAAATTATGATGATTTGATTTGATATATTTATTAATAAATTCATTGATTTTGAATGTTTTTATTAAAATGCCTTTATTTTAGAAATAAAAGATAAGTGAAATTGTGAGTATGAGGAGAGAGAGAAAAGAAATGATTATGAAGATGATGTGATATATAATAGGGATAATATAGATTTTAAGCGTCCAAAACTTGTCTATTATGAAGTCGTTGTAGTTTATGTGGAACGATCATTTTTTAATGATCTGTCGCAATTTATCTGAAACGAAGGAATGAAATATATTATATGAGTAGTTTAATTGACCTGAGTAATATTAACGGTAGTTAATTTTATGAAATCATTTATAAATATCTCACATCCAATCATTGATTTCACACGGAAAATATCACGCGAACGACTGTTCTTAGCATCATTCTTATTAAGTATTAGTATTATCTTAAGTTTATTTTCCACGGATCATAAAACACTTATAGACGAAGCAACAACTCCCAGTCGGCAGCAGTATGCGGCAGGAGTATATAATCATTGAAGGTATACTTGAGAGAACCATTTGCATTAAACAATGTTAATGTTTAAACATACCAAAGGGGACAAGGGGCAACAGAACTATTTGCAAAGAACATGAAATCTTCGACGTCAAAGAATGCTGCTAATAAGATTCCGGCAAATCAAAAGCCAAAATCTGATTGCCATCATTCGTATCTTTTTCTGTTAGAAGGTTCCTTTCAATCCAACAACCTCTCCCACCTCATCCATCCACTAAACTTAATTAATTTCGGGGCTCTCATGCGGCATACGGTTAATGTCATGTTAAACAAACAATTAGAATTTTTTTTTACTGGTAAGAGTTAATGAGATTTAGTAAAAAAATTTAAGCGTGGATGATAGTTTGGATGACGTATAGTGATTAGATCTGTTAATGGGTTCATGGATTCTGATAACCTGGCTTTTAGATCTTACTCTTCCATTTCAAAAAAATTTTATTCTTTGCCCACATAAATCAAAAAGATGATGACACTACAAATGATCCGTGAGACGAATAAACGATGCATTTTATAAAATTATCGTGAAATATCATATATAATATATATCATGAATTATAACCCAGAGATAAAATGACATACATATCATATTATTTGTTAATAAAAAATAACACATTGAAATACATAAAAAATAATTGAAATCACCTAGCTAGGATCTTATAGCAATAATTTTGAGTTTCAGTGGTGGATAACGTCTAATGATGAGATGCAAGTGATAAGAGCATGTCCAATACAATAGCTATCACTACAAAAAAAAAAAAAAAAAATTTTAGCTACGGAATTTTTCCGTTACTAAAAACCTCGTCGCTAACATAGAAATCAGCGACGGATTGACTTTTTCGTCGCAAAAATCAAATTTTCGGGGTGCACCAATATTAGCGACGGCTTCTGTCATTAAAAAGATTCAAACTCAGCGACGGATTCCGTCACTAAACGATTCAAACTTAACGACGGAATCCGTCGCTAAAAACATTAAAACTTAACGACGGATTCTGTCGTTAAGTTTTAGATAATTTTAGTTACGGAACTCCGTAACTAATTCTTTGTCAGAAGTATTTCATTTTAACGACGAAAATCCGTAGTTATTTTTTATTTTTTGATTAAAAAAATAAATTAAAATCACAAAAACCTAAATAAATACATCAACCATCCAAATGTCTCAAAAATCTCATTAGTAATATACATAATCCTAAAAAAACGAAATACATCAATTTTTTGTATTTACAAAGACATCAATGACCAGCTAATCGAATATCCCGTTGCTCTGGAGTCCCGGAGTCATCGTCTGGAGGCGGTCTTGATGAAGGAAATGGTCGGACGGTCTCAATCTGACAAGTGAACGGATCCCCGCCCATCCTCCTGAAGAGGATGTCCAACTGCTGCTCCATCCTCGCCTGAGTCCAACGAAGGGTCTGGACTTTTTCCTTCAGCTTGAAGTAATCTTCTAGAATACCCGTGCTAGATGCAGAACGAGATCTAGAGGCAACGCTGAGGGCGGACCGTGGATATAGCTGGCTCGCAGCTGAGCCAATGCCGTAGACCCTCCCCTTGTCGATGCGGGACACCTCCTGCAATGCTCGATCAGCCATGGCATGAGACTGTGTCTGCGCAGTCTATGGATCTACCGACTCATCCATCTGCGACTCAGGCATCTGACTGAGTCGCTAAAAGTATGAATCCTGTAAACAATACATGAGTATTAGTCTTTTATCCAACGAATAAGATCGAAATTAATAAGTTTAAAAAAAGGCTCAAGTAATAAACTTACCCGAAGCTGAGAAGCAAGCTCGTCCACTAAAAGAATGTCCGCGATAGACTTCCCCGCCTTAATGGTCTCCACCACTCCCGGAGCATCAGACTTCTAGTGAGTCTGAATGAAAAGCTCGGGGGATGTGACCTTCCTCTTCAACGCCGTTTCCTGTTTAAAACAATATACAAAATAAAACAATTAATAAAATTCCTATAAACCTAATTAATAAATTAAAACGATTCCACTTCAACTAAAATTTAAGTTAAAACTTACCATTTGTTTGTGAATGGCAACGGACAACACACTGTCCTGAGTGTGTGTCGCGGTCCCCTTGGCTCTGTTCTCGATGTCGAGTGATGAGTATTTCACAAACTCATCGCTCATAAGCTGCGTCTCCAGCAACTGTATCTTGAGCTCGTGGGGCATCCAGCGCACCCTGTCCTCCCTCCCCTCTATGATGACGACATGCACCTTGTAGAACGTGTCCCGGACATGTCACTTGAGCGTGTCCTCCCAAGCAGCTCGTACTTGACGATCCAAAGATGGATCCCATGTGTACTGAGACTGAAACGTGAAGATTATAAAAATAAGTACAATTTCTAATAAGAAACATTATAAACATAAAAAGAAAAAGATACATAAACAGAAATAGCAGACGGTATAATAAACAGAAAACATACCGCGAACCAATTGAACATGCGATCTCGTGCCTCGCGGGAAACCTGGGAGTACTTAGTCCATAAGATCTCATAGAAGACCGTGAATGATACTTTGACAGCCCTCACAATATCACTATGGAAAAACCTAAAAGAGACGACACAAAAATAAAGAACAAATATAAGAGAAAACCTAAAAATTTATAGTAATACGAATTGAAATATGTGTGAATGAAAAGAACATTACTAGTACATGTCCGGGTGCAGGTAAGTGTTCGCCAACAAAAGATGCACACAACAGAATTATTTATTAGAGGATATATACACGCAATTTTCATAACCCTAAATTCAAGAATGCTAAGGTCTCTTATAGTATATTCTCTACAATGTTGATTATCAAAAGAGAATGTATAATCAATCTGATCATTTATGATTGAAAGAGAATAATCAATAGGTAGATCAATTCATAACATAACCTAGGTGATCAATCTAAGTGATATTATGCATTAATTATAATTAAATTCAAACCTTTAGCTTCAATCATGTCTGAAATTAATCTGATTTTGTTGGTTTATATAGATACTCTCATAATCTCATTGCATAGAAATTGTTATCAGGTTTTCTACTCATTCATTGTGAAAATAATCATCTCAATCATCAATGAACCCGTAAACAATAAATTATTCCACATTTACCATGACAAATCCAACATAAAATGCAATCAAACACATTCAAATTTCATTCAACCCAATAACAATTAACAAGAAAAAATTCAACAATGACGAATTCAAAAAATACCGACGTGCGGGTGGATGTCACGGGCTGCGGGCACCGGGGGCGGGGCAGGCACCGGGCTGCGCGGGTGGGGCTGCGGGCAGCGGGC
>JAOVYX010022044.1:0-15052 GCA_035668315.1 Drosera spatulata | reverse complement strand
AATCTCTAGAATTCTCTTGGCAAGGCCTATAAATAGGCTTGCCCTCCTCACTTGTAAGCATCACGAAATCTTCCAAGGAATACAAGCATTCAAGCTTCCAAAGCCAAGAGACTTCAAAGTTTTCCTTGTCAAGTTCCACAAACACTTGAGTGAGTGTGAGAGTAAGGCTGACTTAGCATTCTCAAGGCGAAGTTTGCTAAGTGCCGCACGAGCTACAGAAAAGCCCGTGAAGACACTCAAGGTCACCAAGACTTATACCCTTTGCCCTGCCAAACCCCCTATTGCTGTTGGTGCAATAGCTCAAATTTTTAGGAATTAATTAAAGGAAAATAAATAAATTCTTGATGTTGTTTAAGAAAATTTGAAGCGAAATTTTATTAAGAATGTCAAATTTAGCATAATAGAAGGGACGAGGGTTCCGAATGAAGTTATTTTTATTCTTTTCGACTTTTGAAACTGTTGGTTTCATATCCGACCGTTACCCTAATTGATTAGGGTTAATCAATTACAACCCATCAATTACCCTAATCAAGAGCCTTAATCATGTCCTTAATTTAGTTTTACAATCTCTTCATTTCCCCTTCCCAATTCTAGTAACGTACAAATCTAGCCCTTATATAAATCGACAAATGTAGAGGAGGGAATGTTTGCTCAACCAATCAAACAAGTACAGTGAGTTCTCTTCTTCATTGAACTTCTTGATAATGGGTTCTCGCCCGGCCAGACCCGCACCGCCCTGTCGATCCCATGCCTCCAAGGGTCAGGACCATCGACAGCGTCCACCCAAACCACCGCGGCCTCTCCTCTTCCACACGCGAAGCTCAGTCCGATGAGGAACATTCATCAATCCAACCGCGAGCCGACCCGCAGCCACGCCGGATCCCAGCCCCGACGAACAGTCGCGACCACCCGACCCGTCTTTCCCACTTGCACAGGGCCGAAGCAGGGTTTCCCCGTCCAAGGCCGGACTTCCCTTGCGCCGGCGAGTTTTGCTGGTGGCTTCCTTTCTTTGGCCGCATCTCCTGGTGGCGGCCACTCCCTTCCGTGAGCTGTCGACAACGACGGCGAAGTCTCCAGAATATGTTCGTAGAGGATAGTGAGAGAACGAGGGGATGGAGGATGATAGGTTTGACTTCTCGAGTGTATATGTGTATATTATATACATATTTACACACATATTAACAAGTTAGTGTAATTATATAATTTTTTTAAGTACTTATGCACCTGTTTATACCTTCATATAGGATAAGGGGTTATGGACGTCGAGGAACGTGACCAAGATTATTAAAGTTTTTGTTCTCACACGTGTCCACCGTTTTTTATTCTCACACGTGCATGTCTACACAGTAACATATATTATTATCTTTATTTATAACCAAAAATTATAGATTTTTTAAAATAAATTTAAAAATCTGTGTGTACGTCTGTGTGAAGTGAATCTATCTGACTTGTCATGTTACACGGATGAGTCTGTCCTGTAAACCATCTTGTTGTGCTAAAATATTTTGAAATCATGTTAGGATAGAGTGTGAATAACCACGATATAATTACACGTATTTTTAGGTATTAAATTATTTTATATGATCGTACCCGCATAAATAATATCATGGGGCATTTTATAAAATTGATTTGACTTGTTTCACGCGTATTTGATAAATGATTTATTAGTATCTTTTGTGTCTAAATCTGTGGTGTGATTTGATTGTTTGTGAAACTTTTTGTGTGATGTATGCTAGCATTATTTCCTGATTAGTTCATTATATGGAAAATAAGCAAGTCGCTGGAACAAATTATTAATTAAGATTGCATGATTTAAGTACTCCATGGTAGTCAACTACTACACATGGTAATTTCTTTAAATTCTTATACCTTATACCTGATTAATTACAACCTTGAAAATCCTGAAATGAATAAAAAGTATTAAAGAATAAATCCGGATAATGTGGGGATTGGAATAGTATTGTGTTCTTGATAGTTGAAGAGGAATGATTTATCCCGGAATGAATCATTCCTTTACGTGCAAGCGACGATGACGATGAGTCAGCTGTTTCTTGGGCGTAAGCCATCTGGGGGTAGTGCAGGCCCAATGTTAAGTCGTAATATGGTCTAACTAACCTACTAACAGACTTCATGTACGTGTGAATGTTTCCATACCCAGTCTTGCTAAAACGTGATAACATGCATAAGCTTGGAAATATTTGAATCAAGCATGCTAATGTGAGTAAGCTCGAAAATACGTGAATAAAACGTGATAACGTGTGTAAACTTCATAAAATATAAAATAATGTATGCACTATTTGCGAATTACACTCAACGAAAACCTTGACACTTGTGCATGAAAGTTAAAATTATTGCTTGCTATACAACCAGTTATATTGTATTGTTTGCTGCATAGGGTTGAACATGTATATAATAAGACATGTTAGTTCCCTGTTGTTGAAGTTTTGCCTTGAGAACCCAAGAAGATGTCAGATGATGGCACAGGAAAAACTTGGAAGCGTCGCGAGCAGGCTTGGGTCACGTCTGGGCGCAGGTTTGATTTTTCTAGGAGGACGAGGTTGGGCCGTATGCGAGATTTGATCCAGGTTTTTGATTATATCTGAGTCTATAAATAGCCTTGTATTAGTTTTAGTTGTATATCAATCTCAAGAGGATTAGAGATTATGAGAGGCTTTCTCTAGGATTTGAGCGAAATACAAGAGAGATTGAGAGATAAAGAGAGACGATCGTTATAAACGTGTGATTCGATTACTGGATTTTTTTTGTGGGATTTTTTCTCCCGACCATCAGGTTTTACCCACGTTAAATCTTGCGTGTTGTTGCTTTGTTTCTTGTTCGTGTTGATCGTTACTTGATTGTGTTATTCAGATTCATCAGATTCTCAAGTTGAATTCGGGTCGAATTGGTAACAAGTGGTATCAGAGCTCCAGGTTGCGTTTCGCAAGGAAAGTTCAGATGTTTGGAGGGAAAGACTGGATCTTTGCGATAAAGGTCGGATCTTTGATAAAGATTGAAGTTTTCGGAGTTAGTGCGTTACGCAGACGAGATGATGATGAAGACGATGAAGTTCAAGATCGAGTCGTTCGATGGGAAGACGAACTTCAGTATCTGACAGAGTACGATCAATGATATCTTACTCCAGTAGGGACTATAAAAGGCACTTAAAGGCGAAAAGGTCGTTGACATGAAGGAGGAAGATTAGGAAGTATTGCAATAGAAGGCGACGGCTACCATTCGCTTGATTCTCGCGTGTTGTGAGATTTTGACTGAGATTTCTCCCAACGTGTTGTGAGAGAAAATGGAGTCGATCTATATGTCCAAATCATTGTCAAATAAGATGTTCTTGAAGATAGATCTGTTTGATCTGAAGATAAAGGAAGGAGCAGATATGAACAATCACATAGCAGAGTTCAACAGGTTGATGACGCAGTTAACTAGTTTAGAAGTGAGGTAGATCCGAAAGATCAAGCGTTGATCTTATTGAAGTCGCTTCCAAGTTCCTATACTACGCTCAAGACAACCTTATTTGTCGAGAGAGAAAATTTGAAGGTTGAGGATGTGATTTTCAAGATGCTTAATGCGAGTAAGTTGGGTTCAATTCCGATCAATAAAGGTGAAGTCTTAGTAGCGAGGTCCAAGTCTAAGAGGAGGATGAAAGACAAGACTCAGGTAGAGTGCTATAAGTGCCATAAGTTGGGACATTACCCGATGGAGTGTCCGAAGAACGAGAATAGAGGGAGAAAGTCAAGTTCTGCGAATGTGGCAGAAGGGAACCATGACAGCGATGGAGAGCTCTACATGATCTCAGATTCATCGGATCTCCAGAAAGGTTCTGCGGCAGGAAAAGATATCGATTTTGATTGGTTTGTTAATCAAGATATTCTTTTCATGTTTGACGGAGTAGGACCTTTTTCACGAGTTTGTACCCAATATTGGAGGTGCCATACGAATGGGTAATGGTGAGACATGCAAGATCCTTGGAATAGGTACAGTCAAGACCAAGATGTTTGATAGGGCTATTCGTACTTTGTGAGGTGTCAGATTTGTTCCAAATATGAGGAATCTAATCTCAGTTGGTGCATTAGTTTCCAAGTGTTACAGGATGTCTCTAAAGGATGGAGTGATGAGGATATGTAGAGACGTCATGGTCGTGATGAAGGCTCGGAAGGTACGAGACAACCAGTTTAAGTTGATTAGGAACGCGGTTGTGATGAACTCGGTTGAGGAGATAACGCTTCAAGGATAGCCGTACGAGAATCGAGATGGAAGCCAACATTGGAGTGTCAAGATACCAAGGGATGGATCAAGTGACACGGTCTCAGGGGGGTTCCCGTATAGATGATGTAGTTCTAGTCAGTCATCAGGAGGCTATCGGATTTGGCGAAGCTAAGGATACGGAGTCTAGATTATGTGTGAGGCGTAGAGAACGAGAGATGCGGGCTACAAAACGCTCGGGTAGCACGAGAGGTGCAAGTGTCAAAGATCAGTTGATGACAGAAAGGACTGAAGGTGATAGAGCATTATCTAGGATGGCTGGTCGGTACAAGTGGGTGTTGAAGACGGAGGCAAAGGTGGAGAGCCTCACCTTTGAGGTCTCAAGTTCTCAATAATGAAGAATGTGGTAGAGTACCCCTACCACAGGAAACGGGGTGCAAGGTCGTGCACGAGAGGGATACAAGATGGTTACTTAGTGTGGGTGTTTCGGAAAGCTCAAATAGGTAGTGGAGTTCTCTTCGAAAAAGGTAGAGATTGTTGGAGTTTTGTCTCGAGAACCTAAGAAGTCGTCAGATGATTGGCGTAGGAAAAACTTGGAAGCGCCCGAGCCCAGGCATAGGCCACGTCTGGGCACGGGTTGTGTGATTCAGCCACGAACCAGGTGAAACGTGAAAGCGCCTTGGGCCACGCCCGGGCACGGATCTGAGTTTTCAGTAGGACGAGGTTGGGTCGAATGCGAGATTTGGTCCGGGTTTTCGATTAAATCTAAGTCTATAAATAGCCTTGTATCAGTTTTAGTTGTATATCGACTTCAAGAGGGGTTTCATAGCGATGTGAAAGACTTTCTCTAGGGTTTGAGCGAAACACTGGACAGAATGAGAGATAGAGAAAGACAATCGTTGTAATCGTGTGATTCGATTAGTGGATTGTTTCTTGTGGGGTTTTTTCCCTGACAATCATGTTTTCCCCACGTTAAATCTTGCGTGTTGTTACTTTATTTATTGTTCAGGGTGAGCGTTACTTGCTTATGCTATTCAGATCCATCAGATTCTCGGGTTGAATTCGGGTCAAATTCGTAACATCTGTAATTAACATGTATCCTTTGTTACGGAGCTCCAATGCTCACGGTTACATGTTCGGTTATAGATTAAAGAACAAGCTGGGCTGAGTTATGCTAGCAAGGAGATAAGTGTTGGCTCAGAAAATAATCTTGATGTTCTGATGTAATAGTTAAATTGTAAGACTTTGATTTGAATGTACTCGCGACATTGTAAGGTTTTTCTTGTCATGAGATTTTCAGTGTATCATGGGATTCCGAATTCTATGTTTCTAATATCTTAACCTCCTGTTTCTTATCGTCTTGCTACGTGTCGTAGTGGTGATAATGTCACGTGTTACGTGTTCATTAGTGGTAAACCTTGGGACATTACAGTTGGTCACCGTTACAGATGCCAGTGGTTCGTCGAAAAAGGTTCAGTGAAGTGTTTCATCGGTGTTTGTGGTGAAATCAAGGCAAACAGAAGTGGGGATGAAGGAGAACACCTTCGTTGGTTCCTCGATCGTGGGTAGGACCTCTGGCTGCTGGGGAGGAGCCTTGGTGGTAGTCGCCGAGGTAGTGGTTGGTGTGGTTGAAGGGTGGCGATTATAGTGGGAGGGAGGTTGATGGGGAGTGGTTGTGATGGTCTGCCTCTAGCATGATCTACGATGGTCCGATGGTGTTGGGGAGACGAAATGATGGCCTTAAGGTGGTGGTGGCATCGCTGATAATGGTGGTGAGTTGGTTCGAAGGTGTTTGTTGGTAGGCGATGTCGTGGTGATGAAGACGAAGAACAGGTGAAGAGAAGAGGGGGCTTGCAGCTACTATGGCTCTTTGGGGAGGGTGGTGGCGAGCTGGGAACAACGGTAGTGGTGTCTTGGTGGTTGCGAGGTGGTGGCTGTGGCGTTTGGTGTGGTGTGATGGTGACGATGGTGGTTGATGATGAGGCGTTTCGATTTGATGGTGAAGGAGACGAAGGGGAAGGGAGGAAGGGATTGCGATATATTGATGATGATGTACTCATGGTGTTGGTGCGGTGTTAGCGATGGTGTTTATGGTGGAAGGTGATGGCGGGTTGGTGATGGTGATGATGTCGATGGATGGTGAATGGAAATGGTGGAGAGACTGGTGGTTTGTGATGGTTTTGGTTTGAGGAAATGAAGAAGAAGGAGTGATTGAGAGGAGAAGAGTGAAGGAAACGGGTGAAGGGTTCGGGTTTGGTTTTGGTTTTGGTTCGTAAAAGGGGGAGATGAGAGGGCGATATGAGAGGAGAGTGATTAGAGTGGAGAGTGGTGAGAGTGTGATAAAAATAGAAAATAAAAGAGAAGTTGGTCGCAGAACCTGGTTTTAGAAGGTTTGAAACGGAACACATTTGTAATCGTTAATCCGTGGCTGTTCAAGGCGGGGGAGGACGGAGAATGAGATGGGGAGAAAGGGAGAAGGGGAAAGGGAAAGGTGTGGACGTAGTGTCGACTGTAGGGGAGAGGAGTAGTCGCGATGATGATCGAAGATGAGTGGCAAAATGCCGAGAGGAGTTTTGGGGAAGGAATAGGAAGAATGAAATGGGGGACGGCGGAACTGACCACGATAAAAGACATTTTGTGACGGAATTCCTGGCATTGACACTATTTAGCGATTAACATAACATTTTCGTCTCTTTTTTGCGACAGTATTCCGGTTTCGATCGCAAACCAAATTTTGCGACGATTTTTTAAAATCCCTCGCTAATTAATGACAACCACATATGTTTCAATCGTTAATGCACTGTTTTTTTTTTTTTAATGAAAATCGTTAATCTTGACGCGTAACATTTTAACGTTATAACGTTACTCATTTATTATATTTATTTGGGCGTTCATTTATATACGTACTTTACGTATATTTAAATAATCAAATTTTTTGGGTATTATAAGAATTGAGCGGAGTACATGACGCATTCGGAAGCGTGTAAGGAACTGATTTGATCGAGAGATCTCGTGAAAGAAGTGGGACATGGGTATATTGAATGCAAAATACATTGTGACAGTATGAGTGCAGTTTATCTGACAAGGAATTCTACTTACCACTCTCAAACAAAGCACATCGACGTTCAACACCATTTTATCCGAGATCATGTTGAGGATGTGTTTTTTGAGCTGATGCTATAAAAGACAATCCTGCGGACATATTTACCAAATGAGTTAGAGCGAAGAAGCTGAAGTTCTGTTCAGCTTCTATTGGTCTTGCTATGTGAGTTAACAAGTGATCTTCGATGATGTTTCAATGTTGAGTTGATGGTTTAGAAATCTATAATATCCCAAAATTTTTGATATTTAAAATATATGAACAATACATATAAAATGAACGTGCAAATAAATATCATTAATAAATAATATTATAACGTTATAAATGAACGCATTAATAAATATTATAAACGAATAACATTATAATGTTATAAATATTATGCATTAAGGTTAATGATTTACTCTCATAAATAATGGATTATTATATGAAAGGTGATATTATTATTATTATTATTATTGGATAATTATATCGACATAAATAAATTATCTGTGAATGAATATTAAGAAAAACGGGTAAATAACAGTCTCATAGGAGTTTAAAAGGGAAAGATAATTGAGATATTTGAGACTTGGGCACATACTCCCACAAACATTCCTGTAAGCCGTAATCCCTCCCTGCACACCATCATATTCGCTCCCTCACTTCATCATCATCATCTCTTCATTCCCTCTTCATCTCCCTCAGTTTCTTTCTAGCCTTACCAAATCGAACCAAACCAAAACCCTTCCTCAACCCCATCACCGCGCCATCACTCTCACTAACATCATCATCATCTTCGTCTTCCCATCACCATCATCGTCTTCAAGTAACAGCAGCGACGACGTAGGAGTGAGACTGCGGCAGGACAAGGTCGAGAAGAGGGCGTTGATCAACTTTCCTCCATTGTAAATGTGCTAGGGTTTGATAAACGCAACAAGGTAACCTAGTCTCGATGCGAAACCCATAAAAATACAAGTTTGGTCATGCTGCGTGACTGTTTGCTTGTTGTATTGCATGGAAGTGTATCTATGTGCATAAAGAGTAGAATGTATTATGTATGTGTGCTATGTCTGTCCTGTGCGTGTGTGTTTGTGTGCAGGTTAGGTATGTATATGGTTATTAGTGATGGCTTGATGATGGTGAAGTGTTGCGCAAGTGAGGCATGTGTAGGGTGTGTATATTGAGGTTGGTGGTGTATGATGCGCAATGATGGGTATATTTGGCTTTGTGTGTATGTTCAGTACTTAGTTGATAGTTGTACAGGTATGGTGATCGTGATGGGTTCGCATGAATCCTGAAGATTGTTGGGGTTATGATGCGTAGGGTTATGATGCGCAAGGTTGTGTATATGTTAGGTAAATCTATGTTATAGTTATATATGTGCTAGAGTATGTGTTACGGTTGCGCATGAGTATATATGGGTGTTAGAAGTGGTTGTGTATGTGTGTTGATTGAGTTAGAACATGTATATGTGTGTGCACGATGACGTGTGTGTACATAACCTTATATTATTGTGACATATGAAATGTTAAGGCGTCGAGACTATAAATATATGTGTATATATATTTATATCGTGTCTTGACATTGAAATTAAGATCGGAGATGATTATTGTGTGATTGCCTTGAGTTATGGGTGTTAGAAATATATATTACAACTATTAACATCCTCACGAGAAATAAACGAAAACGACCCTAAAGGCCTGAATGGAAAAGACTTGGGAATAAACAATTTGCGTGTATTACCTTTACGATGTGAACTAAGATAAGCTAATCGAATAACTCACATGCCCTTGAATTATGAAGGTCCAGTTTGACATTCCTTTTGGATCCGAAGGGTTCATTGTTTGGTGTTTGGGAAGCCTTATGGGCGTTAGTATTCAGCCTTGTACAATCTTCTTTCGTTGGTCATCACGATGGGCAAGTAGGGAACTAGCTAGGGAGGGGGAGGTAGTGTCCCGCCCCCTTCGCATGCATGCAGCGACAGTGATCACGAGGCCATTTGTGGTGGGTGCCACAGGTAACACTCTGCAGGTAGGCCATTTCCAATGATGATATTCACGAGCCACATTGGAAGAAAAGGAAATGAATATGGGTTTTAAATAAATTTGTCTGGTCGACGATTGAGATCTGTTCCTTGAAGTCTGAGTCATTCATATCTACTTGAGTGTGTCTTTTTGGTTGAGTCTTAAACCGTCAAATGGACATAAAGGAAAGACACTTAAAAGAGATATGAAGACGTATAAATGCATATATAAAATGAATTTGTTTGATATGACACTTATATTTTTCCAATATATATATATATATACATGTATTTCAAATGTTTTTAGGGATTTTCCATGGTCGCCTTAACCGTTAGCTTGAAGCCCCCTGTAAATGAAACTCATATATTTTAGGTTGCCGAGGTTTTTTTACTCACAGGTTACGTATTTTCATTTGCAAGCATTCCTCCAACTACTTTTGGAGGGTCCTAGTATGAGCTGCATTCATATAGATCCTCATTTACACTCACGGATATTGTATCAAATCAAACACTAGTTTTACTTAATGAAATGTTAGCTTGCACTTCATTTTGAGATCAAGTCTGTAACTTAAACAGGTATTCGAACATGTATATTATGTAATGTATCTGATGTTGATATAGTTCCTTGACTTATGTACCTCTAAATCCGTTAGAGTTATTTGATCTTGTCACGAAATAGGTCTATGACGGCATAATACCCACGTGCTATTTGACATGAAAAGTCGAAACGTTACAAAATCAGTCCCAAGTATGAGATTTGATAAGAGTATGGTCCTGATTTGGAATTTTGTGAGGAAAGTTGACATTGAGCAAAGCACGAGCAGTGCTTCCCTCGGCCCGGCTATGTGTTAGGCATCCGTAAAATATTAGATTTATTTTTTTAATTTTTTTTGGTCTACAAATAGTCCATGTAATCAGAACTTCGTGTATATCTTTTCAATAATGAATTTCGTCGACGGTCGTGAGTTTTTCTTTTCCTCAAAATGCTTTTATTATATATATAGATATGTTATTTAATTATTGAGTGAATCGATCCTCAACATTAGGATCGCGGAGGAGACGTCCAGGGAATATCGGGGTGTGGGGGGTGAGGGGCTGGAGTGGGGATCTGAGTGATAGCTCGTCAAAATTAATTAAAATTCGTTAACGATACTTACCTTTTCGAAAATAAGTCCAAACGTGATATAGAATGCCAACCGCGCAATTTTATCGTAAAA
Organism: Drosera spatulata; assembly: GCA_035668315.1. NCBI lineage: Eukaryota > Viridiplantae > Streptophyta > Magnoliopsida > Caryophyllales > Droseraceae > Drosera > Drosera spatulata. The sequence continues at coordinate 4,518 of JAOVYX010022044.1, read as the reverse complement.
AATGAACTGGATTGTCAAGAAATACCTTTCAAAGATAGCAAAATTCATAAAGCACGGATTATTATATTCATCCATATGACTCAAAATATTGTACTTATGTGAAGGGGAAATCAGACTCTTAACTAAAGTACTTGCAAGCTGGTCAGTATAAAAGTCTTTATTAATGGATCCTGCATGCTTGCAAGTGTCCGTTAATTTTGGAAAGAGTAGTTTCATGTAGATGCTTACATCGTCTCATTAATCACCCATAAGTTTGTGCATGTTTCTATGTACAATAGAAGATTTAACTCAATCCAGTAAACGAGGAGTAAAAGACTGTGGTTAATATTCCACCGATCACAATTCACAAATCACAAGTAAAAATATATGTAATCATGAATCTAAGATACTCAAAAGATCTTACCTTGATTTCCAAGTTCAGAACTCAAAGAAGAAACTTTCCATAGATTTTACCTCGCCGCCATATATTTGTAAACTCTCACTCTCTCCTCACAAAAAGCCCATCACTCTCTCAAGTCTCAACTCACTCACAAACACTTCCATTCTCTCTCGGTGAAAACTCACATCCACCAAAACCTAGCAAAACCCTAACATGGAGGCTCCACAAGAGCGAACAAGCGACGAGGGACCGTTGAGCAGGAACTTGTTGATTGAGAACGGTGACGTGAATAAAGGGCTGATCAAGATCAGGATCAAGAGGCCACGAAGTCCCGTGACACTGCCCGTCGAGCCTGCAGCATTAGAAGATCATAATGTGAGACCAAACCCTAATGTTGTCGAAAGTGCTTCCTTGTCGAAGAAAAAGAGGAAGAGTAATGTGGGTTATGATGATGATGATGTTGGTAGTCATGTTTGTGTTGTTTGTGCAAAAGGGTTTCCCTCCGATAAGTCGTTGTATGGACACATGAGGACTCATCCCGATAGGCCACGGAAAGGAATTCAGCCCCCATCATCGCCGGCACCTAAATGTAACAACTTAGATAATGAGGCGCGGAAGCGTTCCTTGTCTTTTGCATTAGACCATGTTGATCCTTTCCCAAACGGGTGGTCGGTGAAGGGAAAAAGAGGCAGAGGCAGAGGCATGGGAAGGAACCCATCCGTCTCGTCTGGCTCGTCCTTGTCCAGTGTTGGGTCAGAACAATCGAGCCTGGCCCTGATTTTGAGGCAACTGTTTCGAGAACTACATGAAAAGGAGTTGAAGCGAGAGCGATGGAAAGCAAAGGCGAGGGTTTTGGGCACGACGAAACCGGAATGGGATTCTGATGATGAGTACTGGCTCCAAGACTGTTTTCCACCCGGGTGGGATGATGACTTTCAAAGGGATTTTGAGACCAGGAAAGCTGATGAACTTGGTCTGAGTAAGGATTGTTTCAGAATCAATGGAGGTGTCGAGCGAGCATCAATGAACAAGAGGAGGAAAATCGAATGTTCGGCTCATCATGTGACCAAATCAACTGACATGTTTGCATCAGCGGCTGATGTTATCAAATTGGAGGAGAGTGATTGCTGCCATACTGATGCGGTTGAGCCAACACCAGGGTTTTCGCACCAATGCCAGACCTGCGGCCAGGACTTTCCGACAGGGCAGGCTCTTGGTGGGCACATGAGAAAGCATTATAAGAAGCCGGCAGCTGAACCTGTAGAAACCGGTGATGAACCTGTAGAACCGATAGTTGAATCCGTAGAACCAGTGGCTGGCCAAGATGAGTCACTGCCACGGCAAGATGATAGTAGTGATCGGGGCACCAGCCGAGTTTTTCATGAGTTCGATCTCAACGAACCGGCAAGCATTGTGGATTCGGATGATGAATTGCCTACATGTCACGAGTGAATCATGGAACAATGTTTCTGTGATTACAATGTATAGATTATTGCATCAGGACTCAACAAGCAGAAGATTTTGATCATTTTTGTACGTAGAGATTGAAGACGGATACGGTATGTTATCATTCGATGTCGTGCTTTTCTGCTTACCTCCTCGACTCGTCTATGATGTAGGACTCGATTACACTACTATCAAATTGTTAATGTTGCTTTAGTTCTTGTTCCCCTAATCATATGTTCAGAATTCGTTTCGTATTGTTGCTATATTGTCATCAGTTTTCGTAGGAATCATGTTTTGAATGTGTCTCAAATGATGGAAGTAAGGATTTCCGTATAAGCCTTACCATAATATCAGTCAAACTATACTCTATTTTATCATGCATTTACGACTATTCACATACACCTTGCATACAACATCATATAAATGTATGATGACAGTGAACCTCATTCGATTTCAAACAAGAGTCTGAGTCATTGCCAATTATCTAATCCACCACAACAACACACTGTATACAAGTTCGCTCCACTCATCTTTGGGGTAGTAATCGAGCCGAGCGAATCCATATTAGGACTATTCAGGTTCGGCTCGTGTTCTTTTATTTACAAGTTTGGCTCATTAGATTTGTTAAAATGCTCGTTCGTTAAACGACTTATTAGATTTGTTAAGGATTCGGTTCGTTTGAGCTAGTCTTGTTCAAAAAATTTTAGATTATTTTAATATATAATATTATTTTTCATAATATAAAACATTTTTACGAATAAATACAAATAAAACTTATTTTATATACAATTCGAGTGTCCTTATCGAATCGAGCCCAATTCGAACTCTTATCGAGGTAATAGAGTCGAGCTTGAGCACGTGTCGAGTTAAGCATTATTTTGAATTAAAAGAATTTGAACGAGTTTTTGACGACCAGAACACGGATCGAATCTGAGCTTATCAAGCTAATTTACAACCTAAATCACAATATAAATATGAGCATTTTCGTATACATACAATATGAGAAAATCGAAACAGACATGACACATGGACTTCATATGAACACGCAAGTTTCATTGAAACTCCAATGTGGGTTTCAAAGCATATGAACGTACGACGTTAGTCTACTCATCGATATTTTGAATGGATGATGTGAAATGCATGACACTTAATTATTAATTTAATTTTGTAACTGTGGATCTGTCCTTGTACAAACCTGTCTATTCTCAGAATAGATTTGATTGTATTCTCAAGAAATACACCCTCTCTCTCACGGGTCTTATAACGATTTGATCCGAATCGATTTTTTATATGTGTTGAATGTGATATATTTTGATTAGCATGTTATGATTTTTTATGATGACGATGAATTTGATGTAAAATAATGAAAGATTAATTAAATTTAAAGGTAGGTTTACCGGATTGAGCTTTAAGCCTTATTTCGCCAGAATGAATAGACTACTTTTTTATTGTCGCCTACCTCTTCCTCAAGCTCTGTCTCCCACGAAATTAAAACAACAATAACAAATCAAGTCTTTATCTCATCAAGAAGGGTCGGTTACATGAATACGACGATGTCATTCCAATCTGTCATGTACTTAAAGGACCGGGGTGCAACACGAGAACTTCCCAGGAGATCACCCATCTTAGTACTACTCTCGCCCAAGCACGCTTAACTGCGGAGTTCTGATGGGATCCGATGCGTTAGTACTGGTATGGTCGCACCCACGAAATTGAGAAGGAAAAAACAAAGTTTTTTATGGAGTTTTGGTCGGATTTTTATAAGAAAAGAGATAGTGAAGTGTAATAAGGTATTATTAATATTTTAATAGTATTAAATTATTTTCAAATAAGAAAATAAAATAAATGTTGTAAAATTTGTAAAACGACTCCAAGTAATACTCCCTTCGTCCCGAAATTTTTGCAATACTTCGATCCAGATCGATTTTTTAAGTGTTAATTTTTTGGGATTTTGTGAAAAAAGAGTATGAGATGTATCCGAAATTATAACAAATGATGATTGTTTTGATAGTAAAAAATGAAAGTGCGATAAGATTTTGAGATGTATCAAAATAATAAGTGTTTCAAAAACTATGACATGAAGAGAATAAATATGAAATACAAAAATTATGAGACAGATGTAATATCAATTAGACTAGCAACTCCATTTATAATATCTTCAGTGAATCCTATTTTTATCTCATGTAAACAAGTTACTCTTTCCGTTTCAATTTAATTACAGTATTCTTTTTATTAAATTGTATCAATATAGATATAATATTTTTATTTTTTTTAATAATGATTTTATATTAATATAATAATTTATTTTATTCTTTTTTTAAAATTTCACCTATACCATTATATGCGAAGAGAGAGAAAAGTTGTACTCAAATGTGAAGAGAGATCGTACTTTCCAAGCACTGCTTTTCACTGTATTCTTTTTTTCTTCATTTTATCTCTCCAATTAAAAATAAAATATAAATGAAAAAATTGATCACTCGCCATCTCCACTCCATGGCCACAGCCATAGCCATTTTCATCTCAATTCCAACTCCCCTTTCCTGCTTCACTCTCACACGAGCTATACTATACTTAATTATTCTGCAAAAATCGATTTCCATTTCACAATTTTCAGTGAACCCATTTTCTTGAACTTGATGCAGCGAACTTCCAATCATATTCTATCGAGAATCTCCATTTCTTGATTTCAGTGC
>JAOVYX010022043.1:0-15052 GCA_035668315.1 Drosera spatulata | reverse complement strand
CAAATATAACAAGAAAGGGGTCGAGTCTACCACTGGCATGCCCATCGCACACCCGTTTCCACACCCTTCCACACACACAGCAAGACCAAATTCACTTCAGTAAATCATCACAACCTCCCAATTCAAAAAGCAGGTCAAATCTAAGAAATGACACTAAATCAAGAAATCCACTAATCCATCTGGTAAAATTGCATAAAATTTGGACAACTTCAGTCGAGAACCGTCAAGTTCGAAAATCATTACAATCCCACAAAGCATTCCGGTCAAACCCGATCAAGCCCTTAAAAAATTGCAACAAACTAATATGACGAGCATAACATCTCTTTAACCAAATCTATTGATTTGTGCTAGAGGTTCCGACAAGCAAGCGATCATGGGTATAACAAATGGGTAAAACAGTGTTCTACGTAGTCTTCATATCGAACCATCGCCAACAAGAAGAATTTTGTAACATAAATAATGGTGAAAAGACCATCAAATCCCTCCCATGCCACTCATGCATAACACTGCTTTATGCTAACCCAAATGATCATCTTGCCAAAAAATCATATCATCACCGCCTCATATACACACCAAAACATACACCACAATCCACAATACTGATATGTGTCACCCAAGATTTTCTTTCGATTTTCTTTTTCCATTCATCTCCCATCCGTCCAATGAAATCATCGCGTAAAATTCACAATCTGAGGAACCATGATGCTATCTCGGTAGGCTCAGATCTGTGGCTGCGATCAAAGCCACACGACAAAAGGGTGAGCAACAACCCGCATCATCGATTTCGGGCAAAAAAACAAGTCGCGGTAGAATTTAAAACTTGTTGGAAACCTTAAATTCCATAGCATCAATCGGCTCTCGATCTACCACCGTCATGCTAACCGAACACGGGTCTCCCACCCTTCCACACAACAAGACCCAACTCATCCCCAAAGATATTTACAAATCCAATTAATCCCACAAATCAGATTGATCCCACAAATTCGACAAAATCCAACAAAATCTTTCTGGTCGAATCCAGCAAGCCGATCAAACCCGATGAATGTGACAAAGCTTACAAAGTCGATTCGGTCAAATCTGTTCAATCTGACAAATCAAATAAACCAATCCGGTAGAATCCGAATGCAACCAATAACCCGATCTAATCCAACAAACTAATTTAGAGAAACTAGTTGGATCAAACAACCCTTTCATGTAAAAAGTTGATCAAATCCGGAAAATCGATGAAATGCCACAAAGTACACAAAATCAAGAAATTCAACAAATTCATTCCGTCAAATCCAAGGCCGAGAAAAGTCAAGTACTAAAAATGCAGCAAATGGAATTAAAATTTCCATTGAATCCAACTAAACTTTCTGTCAAACACGATCAAGCTAGTGAAGGCAACACACCAACAAATATGACAACTATGACAAATCTATTAAGCCAAATATATTTGCTTGTGCCGGAGGCTCTGACAGACAAGTGATCATGGGTGTAGCAAACGGGCAAAGCGGTATTTTAATAAGTGGCATTGAAATCAAATAGTTGCCAACAGCGAAAACTTCCTAACATAGTGTTCGAAAAGACCCTTGAATCACTCTCATGCCAGTAGTAATGACGGACACTGCCTTTATAATTAACCCAAATGATCGACTTGTCGAATAATCAGATCATGAAAATCATCATTGCCTCATACAAACAATAACACACATTACAATCTACTATTCCAAGAGTTTGAATGAACAATACTGATTTCCATCACCCTGAGTTTTTCTTTCTAGGTCCCTTTTAAAATCGTATTCAATCCATCGAAATCATCACTTAAATCAAACACCCAAAACCACAGGAATGAGAATGATGGCTCAGAAGGCTAGAATCAGAGGTGATGATCAAGCTACACAGCAAAAGGATGAGCAACAGCAGGCGCCATCAATAGCAAATAAAAAGCAAATAGTCATCTAATCGATAACTTGAAACCCCAAGTTCCACAGCATGGATCGACTCAGTCAACAATTGCATGCCAATCAGACAACGGTTCTCACACCCTTCTACGCACACAGCAAGACCGAAATTCGACAAGCTGATCAGATCCAACTAATCGATCCAGTAAAACCCAGTTTTGACCAATAACTCAATAAAATCCGACGAAACGAATCAGTTTAAAACCTTGTTGTGACCCGCATGTCTATCATGTAAAAGCCGATCAAATTTAAAAAATGGATAAAATCTAACAAAGTGCTCAGAATTTGGAAATCAAACAAATCCATCCAATCAAATTATGGAGTTTTGACAAATCCGATCAAGAACTGTTAAGTAAAAAAGCTACAGTAAATGAATTAGAAGAATCCTTTGAATTCGACAAATCTTTCCGGTATAACCTGAACAATTGGCAAATATATTAGGCCAAATCTATTTAGTTTGTGCTAGAGGCTCCGACAGGCAAGTGATCATGGGAATAGCAAAAGCAGTGTTCTAAGTTGCCTTGAAATCATACAATTGCCAACAACGAGAATTTCGTAATATAAATCATGGGCAAAAGACCTTCATATCCCTCCCATGCAGAACACTGTTTTTAGGCTTATCAAAATGATAAATTCGCCAACTAATCAGATCATGTATATCATCATAGCCTCATATACACAAACATTGAACAATATCATGCAAACCAGATCCAACCCGACTTGTAGTTCAAATCCAACAAATTAATCCAATAAAACCAGGTTGTGACCAACTTCATCAAAACCAACAAAACGGTTCATTTTATGACCTTGTTGTGACCAGCATGTCTATCATGTAAAAGCATGTCTATCATGTAAAAGCAGATCAAATTTGCAAAACAGGTAAAATCTAACAAAGTGCTCAAAGTCTAGAAATCGAACAAACCCATCCGATCAAATCCAATGGAGTTTCGACAAATTAGGACGAGAACAACCAAGTTCAAAAAATACGGTAAATGAATCAGCCAAATGTTTTAAATCCGACAAATCTTTCTGATCAAACCCAAACAAGCCGGTTAAGACCACAAACCCAGCTAAAATGACAAGTATGACATCTCTTCCGACAAAAGTCTATTTGTGTCGTGCAAGAGGCTCTGATAGGCAAGTGAACAAGGGTATAGCAAAAGCAGTGTTCTAAGTAGCCTTGATATTGAACAATCGCCAACGAGATTTTCGTAACATAACTCATGGTCGAAAGACCCTCAATTGACTCTCAATTCCAGAATGAGCACTGCTTTCATGCTACACAAATGATCAACTTGCCAAATAATCAGATCATCTAAATCATCATCGCCTCATACACACACAAGCGTATACCACAATCCCCCATTAGAGTTCGCATAAACAATACCGATACACAGCGCCAGAGATTTTCTTTCCATTTTCTTTCTATCTTCATCTTAATCGGTCCATTGAAATCATCCTTATGATTAAATACACAATCACAGGAACCAAGATGCCATCTCAAGAGGCTGAGATCAGTGGCGACAATAAGCCGGACGGCAAAAGGATGAGCAACACCCGGCACCATTAATGGCAGGCAAAACCCAACTAATTTGGTAATCATGACAGATCTCATCGGCTAAATCTATTGGTTTGTGTTAAGAGGCTCCAACAAGCAAGTGATCATGGGTATCGCAAAAGCAATGTTCTAAACAGCCTTGAAATCATACAATCGCTAACATAAACCTTGGTCAAAAGACCCTCAAATAAATCTCATGCTGCTCATGCTTGAACACTGATTTTATGCAAACCAAATGATCAATTTGCCAAAATAATCAGATCATGTAAATCATCATTGCCTCATATACACAACCATAGAGCAATAGCGCTTTCTGTTGCCAGAAGCATTTCCTTCTCAGTCTGTTCTCAATCAATCCATGCTCAAATATGTGCGACGGTCATGCTGCACTGCAAAAGGGTGAGCAACAAACAGTGTCAACGATGGCAGGCAAACAGCAAGCCGAAGCCGAACCCAAAATAGAACCCTGGTTTCTACGGTATCGGCTCTCAGTCTACCACTACCATGCCAAACAGACACTAGTTTCCACGCCCTTCCACGCACACAGCAAGATCTAAATCACCTTGACATATCGTCACAACCTCCCAATCCAAAAAGTGGGTCAAAATCTAAGAAATGACCCAAAATAAGAAATCCAATAAATCCATCCGGTCAAATCAGATAAGAGTTTTGACAACTCCGGTCGAGAACAATGCGTTTAAAAAAATCAGTGACAGAATTTGCAAAACCCTTTTGAATCAGACAATTTTTTCTGGTTAAACCCGAACAAGCACTGAAGGCAAAACAAACCAACTAGTATGTGAAGCATTACAAATCTATTTGGCTAAATAATTCGGGTTGTGCTTGAGGCTCCAACAGGCAAGTGATCATGGGTAAAGTAAAAACAATGTTCTAAATAGCCTTTAAATCATAGAACTGCCACCAACAAGAATTCCGTAACATAAATATGGTCCAAGACCCTCAATTCACTCTCATGCCCAGCATGAACATTGCCTTTATACTACCCAAATAATCTACTTGCCAAATAATCAGATCATGCAAGTCATCATAGCCTCATATACACAAACATAGAACCGTACCAATTTTTTCCGCCAGAAGCATTTCCTATTTTATCTATTCCCAATCAGTCCATCAAAGAAGGCATCATGTCGAAAGTCTTAAATATGTGCGACAGTCATGTTGCACGGCAAAAGGATGAGCAACAAACAGTGTCATTGATGGCAGGCAAAAAGCAAGCCGAAGCCGAAACTAGAAATTGAACCCCAGTTTCTAAGGTATCAGCTCTCGGTCTACCACTACCATGCCAAACAAACACTGGCTTCCACACCCTTCCACGCAAACAGCAAGACCGAAATTGCCTTGACATATCGTCACAACCTCCCAAACCAAAAAGCGGGTCAAATCTCAGTCATAAAACCAGGTCGAGAAATCCAACAAATACACCTGGTCAAATTAGATAGTGCTTTGACAACTCCGGTCGAAAACAGTCCACTCTAGGAAAAAACTCAGTGAAAGGATTACAAAAAAAAATCCTTTTTAACTCCAACAAAATTTTCCGATTAAATCCAATAAAGCCAATGAAGGCAACAAAACAAACCAACTAGTATGTGAAGCATGAGAAATCTTTTCGACTAAATAATCCGGTTTATGCTTGAGGCTCCGACAGGCAAGTGATCATGGGTAAAGCAAAAACAATGTTCTAAGTAGCTTTTTAATTATAGATCCACCACCAACGAGAATTTTGTAACATAAATCATGGTCAAAAGACCCTTGATTCACTTTCATGTCCAACATGAACACTGCTTTTATACTACCTGAATGATCAACTTGCCAAATAATCAGTTCATGTAAGTCATCATAGCCTCATATAAACATAGAACAGTACTCCATCAAAGAGGGAGAAATCTCGGAAGGCTGAAATATGTGTGACAGTCGTGTTGCACGACAAAAGGGTGAGCAACAAACAGTGTCCTCGATGGCAGGCAAAAAAGCAAGCCGAAGCCGAACCTAGAATAGAACCCTGGTTTCTAGGGTATCGGTCCTCGGTCCTCGGTCTACCACTACCATGCCAAACAGACACTGGCTTCCACACCCTTCCACGCACACAGCAAGACCAAAATCGCCTTGACATATCGCAACAACCTCCCAATCCAAACAGCGGGTCAAATCTCAGTTACAAAACCAAATCGAGAAATCCAACAAATACATCTGATCAAATTAGATAGTGCTTTCATAACTCTGGTAAAAAAAACAGTCCACTTTAGAAAAAAAATCAGTGAAAGAATTTGAAAAAAAAAATCCTTTAAATCCAACAAAATTTTCCGGCCAAACTCAATCAAGCCAGTGAAGGCAACAAAACAAGCCAACAAGTATGCGAAGCATGACAAATCTTTTCGACTAAATAATCTTGTTTGTGCTTGAGGCTCCGACAGGAAGGTGATCATGGGTAAAGCAAAAACAATGTTCTAAGTAGCCTTTTAATTATAGATCTGCCACCAACGAGAATTTTGTGACATAAATTATGGTCAAAAGACCCTCGATTCACTTTCATGTCCAACATGAACACTGCTTTTATACTACCCGAATGATCAACTTGCCAAATAATCAGTTCATGTAAGTCATCATAGCCTCATATAAACAAACATGGAATAGTACAATTTTTGCTGCCTGAAGCATTGCCTTTTAATTCTATTCCCAAACAGTCCATCAAAGAGGGACTCATCTCGAAAGGCTGAAATATGTGCGACAGTTGTGTTGCACAGCAAAAGGGTGAGCAACAAACAGTGTCCTCAATGGCAGGAAAAAAGCAAGCCGAAGCCGAACCTAGAATAGAACCCTAGTTTCACGGTATCGGCTCTCTCTATCTACCAATACCATGCCAAATAGACACTGGCTTCCACACCCTTCCATGCACACAGAAAGACCAAAATCGCCTCGAAATATCGTCACAACCTTTTAATCCAAAAAGCAAGTCAAATCTTAGTTACAAAACCAAATCTAGAAATCCAACAAATATATCTGGTCAGATTAGATTGTGCTTTGACAACTCCGATGGAAAACAGTCCACTTCAGGAAAAAAATTCAGTGAAAGAATTTGAAAAAAAAATCCTTTAAATCTGACAAAATCATCCGGTCAAACTCAACCAAGCCAGTTAAGGCAACAAAACAAACCAACTAGTATGTGAAGCATGGCAAATCTTTTCGAGTAAACAATCATGTTTGTGCTGGAGGCTCCGACAGGCAAGTGACCATGGGTAATGCAAAGGGAATGCTCCAAGTAGCCTTAATATCATACAATCGCCAACAACCAGATTTTAGCGACATAAATCATGGTCAAAAACCCTCCTCAATTCACTCTCATGCCCAGCATGAACATTGCCTTATACTACCAAAATGATCAACTTGCCAAATAATCAGCTTATGTAAGTCATCATAGCCTCGTATAAACAAACACATAACAGTACCAATTTTTTCCGCCTAAAGCATTTCTTTTTCAATCCATTCCCAATAAATCCATCAAACAGGGTATCATCTCGAAAGGCTGAAATATGTGCGACAGTCATGCTGCACGGCAAAAGGGTGAGCAACAAACAATGTCATCGATGGCAGGAAAAAAGCAAGCCGAAGCCGAACCTAGAGTAGAACCCTAGTTTCTAGGGTATCTGCTATCGGTCTACCACTACCATGCCAAACAGACACTGGTTTCCACACCCTTCCACACACACAACAAGACTAAAATTCCCTTGACATACGTCACAGCCTCCCAATCCAAAGAGCAGGTCAAATCTTAGTTATAAAACCAAATCAAAAAATCCAACAAATACATCTGGTCAAATCAGATAGTGCTTTGACAACTCCGGTCGAAAACAGTAGACCTCAGGAAAAAAAATTCAGTGAAGGAATTTGAAAAACAAAATCTTTAACTCCGATACAATTGTCCAGTCAAACCCGATCAAGCCACTGAAGGCAATAAAGCAAACCAACTAGTATGTGAAGCATGACAAATCTTTTCGACTCAATAATCCGATTTGTGCTTGAGGCTCCCACACGCAAGTGATCATGGGTAAAGCAAAAACAATGTTCTAAGCCTTAAAATCATAGAACCGCGAGAATTTCTTATATCATGATAAAAAGACCCTCAATTCACTCCCATTCCCAGCATGAACACTGCTTTTATGCTACCCAAATGATCAACTTGCCTAAATAATCAGTTCATGCAAATCATCATTGTCTCATAAACACACAAACATACACCATAAATCCACAATTAGAGTTCATAGGAATAATACCGAATTCCATCGCCATCACTTTCCTTTCTCTATACATCCCCATCAAGTCCATCGAAACCATCGCTCCAACTAAAACCCACAGTAACAGGAACCATGACTCCATCTCAATCGACTCAGATCTGTGGCTCCGATCAAGTCGCACGGCAAAAGGACGAGCAACAACCGGCGTCACCGATTTCAGGCAACAAGCAAACCGATTGCCGAATCGAAAACGCAGAAACCCTAATTTCCCGATTCCGACTCTCGATCCACCATTACCATGCCAATCGGACACCGGCTGCTACCACATCCTTCCACACATGCAACAAGACCAAACTCGCACCCACAGATCATCACGGCCTTGCACATCAAACCCTAACTCTAGTCCCTCGACCTTCCCCTCGGTTTTCGTGGTGGTGAATCGAGGATCGGATGGGGGGAATTTAAGAGCGGCTGATGGAGATTTTGGAGAGGAATCATCGGCGTCGATCGTCGCCCGAGATGGGTGGTCGTCTCAGATCGGCGTCGAACCGGCTGATGCGGTTCGACTCCCCGGCTCTCTGCTTCTCGCCTCAGATCTCTCGAGAAAGAAAGGGAGAATGGGAAAATAAAATGTTATGAAACGGTCGGATTAATCAGATCAGCGTGGAATCAACGCAGTTTTTTTTTTTTTTTCCCCTTGCCGTCCAAGAAGGGAAAAAAAAAAAACACGGTAATTTGAACAATGGAATATTTATTTATTTATTTATTTTTGGTAAAAGTGTTTATAGTTGTCAATTGTTGAAATAAGTAAGATTATTTGTTCACTTTCAACAAATAAAAAAAAGTAAGATTATTTGCAGGTCAAACAAAAAAAAATTCATATTACTAAAAAGCCTTTTGAAATATATAAAATCTGTTTGGTCTCTCTTATAATGTGTTAGTAATATTATATTTTTTCTTTTCTATGAAAATGATTGAACGGAAAATCTCTATTTACAACATCTACTTATTATATATTACATATAATGATAAGACTCTGAATACAAAGTTAGTATCATATTCATATAATTTATGGATTTTATTCAATATAAATTTTTTTCCTAATGATAATATTTTGATAAACATTCATAAACCAATCGTAAATATAATTTAGCTAATCTATCACTACACCATATAACCGAAGTCAAGCTTTTTCTCGTAAAACTTCTTGTACTAAGGTTGTAATTATTCTAAGATTCTAAAACATATTTTTTTCAAACTATGAGGGATAAGCTTTGAGGTATTATTTTAAAATAACAAAAAAACTATTCCATCAAAATATACTTTAATCGGTGTCGTAGAATGATCAAATTTTATTTTTTGTTCAAGATCTTGAACCCAATTTAATAATCCAAGTCTCTTGCTTTCACTTTACGATAAAAACTATTTATATAAAATTCTCCTAGGGCACATGTTTTATAAAATAATTCCCATTTGATACAACCCAATAAAATATTTTTCATTTCATATATTTTTTATTTTTCTCAACCAAATGCGCGGTTTTTGCCTAAACTGTCTCCCTTTTCTTTCTTTTTTATGCTAAATGTATATTTTTGTGTAAATTTCTCATTCGAAATCGATGACAACAACCATTTTGTCATAAATGTGTTGGTTACTCATTCTTGACAGAATAATCAATTCTATCCGAAATATAATTTCTCCCAAAATAAACATTTTGATTTCACTTGATGGAATGCCACAAAAAAAATAACAAAAAAACCAGCCACATGTTAAAAAATTTAATTCCGTTATGACTAACTAAATAACATTAAGCAATGGAATAACGGCAACCACTCATTTTTATTTCATTTCTTTCATAACATTGTTCTTTCGATCCAAACACAACATAAGGTATATTTGTCAACAATCATTCCCTCTTAGTATTAAGTCAGGTTTGATGTTTTTATACACAGCACCAATAACTAATTGCAAACGACTAACTGTACTTGCAAATGACTAACTATTGAAAGTTTTTACAAATCGAGACAAAACCAATAACATTTTCATTGTTCGATTGCAGTTAGTTCATGATCTTGATGGAGTTCATCCTTTTTGTTATCCTCTTTCTCGCCTAGGATATCAAGGACATGGTCCAATGCATCTTTAGCAGCTCTGGTATATGCAATCTCCTTTTTTCGGCCATATACGGCGCATCCTACCAACTGGCCTTCGATGAACACATCGTATCTCATGCTTTTTTCCCACAAGTCTACAAACTCGGGCTTCCAACCCCTCTTCTGGCATAGCTCGAAGAACTGCTTCGCGGGATGACTTCCAAGAGTTTCGGGACTGATGATTGGTTCCAGTAGACCTCTAAAAACCTGTTCAAGAAACAAAAACAAGAATGCAGAAGGCGCCTTATGGGTCATGTGTCGAGTACTATACATATATGCGTGCGTTGTAGCATCATGGAAAATATGGATTGAAGGGTAATAAACTTACCTTCCACACCGTATCGAGACATGAATTGCTATCGATGAACACGGCTCCAATGACGGCTTCAACAATGTCAGATAGTACTTTTGGTGTATCGACTAGCCCATTGGAGTGTAAGGGATACTGTGAGATCTCTTCCACAAAATTTTCAATCTATGATCAAACACAAAAGATCAATAGTTCGCGAGCCATCTACGATGCAAAACAGAACATGTGTAATGAACAGCTCTCAGCACTGCTTGCCAGAACATCAATCAATGCTTATAAATTCTCACTAACAGTAGTCAAAATGCCAAGAGTACTCTAATTTTCGTCCACATTGAATGTGACAACAAGCTCATATGTTTTATCTGGAACACAATCTGATTTATATGGCAGAGGAATGTTCCTTGTAACAGATACCATTATCCTCAAAAGTCAAGTACTCACTGCAATTCTTTCTGTTGTCATAGGTATCAAATGAATAAATTAGAAGCCAAACTTTTTTTTTTTTGAAAATGATTGAAAACCATACTTATTTAGTTGTTTGCCCGACTAGATTGATGGTTCGTCGTACTCCCCAGGCGGGATACTTAGTGCATACCAAGACCAATCAAACGCATTAATTTCCTTGTCGAAAACTATATTGATGAGCTGTACCATTAGAAAAACTCTTAATGATTTATAAAAACGTAATCTTTATCTTCACGGTCCACGTGGAACCAAATACTCCACAACAAAATCAACGCATCCATCAGAATCTAAACCTTGACACGTGTCCAAATATCAGCCACCCTAAATATCCCTAAACAACCATAATCAATATCAAAACCATCCATAAATATCTTACATGCTCCTTATACTGAGGCTTATTATGCCTCAAGTACTTCTCCAACCCATGCCTAACCGCGACCCTCGCGAGCTTCTCCTTATCCACATTCGCCGCCCTGAGGCTCGTCAGGTCCCCGGGAGGAAGATCAGGATACAGAAAGAACTGTTCCTTCGTGATCATGAGATTCAAGACGGAGTCTCCTACATACTCGAGGCGCTCGTAATTAGAGACGTCGCAGCTCCAAGGCCATGACACGTGCGTAAACGCCTCCTCGAGGAGGCTCTTGTTTTTGAAGTTGTAAGACAGTATCTGTTCGACGCTGTCGAGGGAAGGGAAACAGTGGGGGTTCGGTGGTGATGATGGTGAATGCTCGGCCGCTGCCATGGTTGGGAAAGTTGTGTTGTATGGGATTTGAATGCGATGGAAAGTGAGGGTGGGAGATGGTTTTTTTTCTTTTTTTGTAATTGGAGAAAGGAAATATTTGTGAAAAGGTGATCAAAAAGTGGGTAGATTTGTTGACCTTTTCGTGATGTACATAAGTACATTAGAGGATTCGCATCATAACCCTACCTCATAGGAGTAATCCTAATTTTGATGGAGAAGAATATAATTTGCTACAGTAATCTGAGAAGTTTGACGTTTATTTATGTTTCACATTGTATTTTTCATGATTTACATGCATTTTAATATTTTTTTTAATATGTTCTATTTTTTTCATATATTTCATTATTTTTTCTCTTTTACAAAATTTTTATTTTACATAATCTAATACATACGAGTTTTCTTATTTGTTTGTGTTAATATGGATAGCAAATACAAACACAATATATTTCACCGTTGCATACTAGCGGTTCCTTCATTAAAAATAGTTATACACGACAGATTGCCATGCAAACTTCGAATTGAAATCGATTTGTATCAGATGTGGAGAGAGTAACGCATTGAGTTGGGAAGCAGGTATCATAGTGGTAAAGTCTTTTGTGTCCATAGTATAATTACTTGGATGGTCCCCGTTGGGACTGAATCACAAAACTTAAAAAGCACTCGCAGCAATGTCCTAAATGAATTCTTATCTTTATATAGAGAATTTGTTAAAAAATAGATTATATAGCAGATTTTTTATTTTTATTTTATTTGTATATGATTTTGTATATCTTATATTTGAAGAGCCAAAATACATTTCCTAAATTTTTATATTATTAAAATGATATATAAATAATATTTTTATAATAAAGGATAGTTTATAAAATACAAAAAGTATAAATATTTAAAAAGTGATTTATTTTAACTAAAATAAAATAAAATAAGATCAAAAAATTATTATAATACGATAAAATATGCTAAATTAAGGTTTATTAATTACAATATATAAAAAATTAATATATGAAAAATATGTAAATCTGTATAGGAAATCGGTATAGGAAATCTGTTGGGTGACTGAATAAAAAACTGAATTCCTATACAAAAAGAATGACACTGTAACACTGTATTATAAAGATAAGGATAGAAAAACTACTGTAAATGGTCTAAGAAACTAATCAAGATATCATCAAATAGACTAAAAATATTCCTTCCGTCTCATAATAAATACAATATTTTACTTTTTGTATTAGGAAATTTATATTTTCAAGACAGTTTTTGATGCCATCAAGGCATATTGGGAGAGAGAGAATAATTTATGATAACAAATTTTGTGAGTGTAGTGGCCTTGGCAGTATAAAAAATTATCTTGACAATATTATGGGACGAAGGGAGTATGTTAAGTCTATTTTGAATAGGTTTGTTGGTCGTCAAATTACGTCATTGTCTCGGGATTGAAGTTGTAATAAATCGAAAAAATAAATATGACATTCCTCGAAAATAAACAAAAAGAATTAAGCTTGAACTTCTTAATAAGCCATTGAAAGTTCCAGACTATGAGGGAGCACGGACCGTGTTGTATCAACACAGGCCATATCACTATGGGCATTTAGCTATTTTCCAGATTATGAGGGAACACGGACCGTGTCACTATGTGCAGTAAGCTATTTCCTAGAATGTGAGGAAACACAGACTGTGTTGTATCAACACGGGTCATGTACACGGTCGCTCACCATCTCCCTTATCCCTTTCTTTTCCCTCACCATTTCCATTCCCTCATCCCCTCTTTTTCTCACCCCGACACCACTCCCCACCACCAAACCCAACCGCCGTCGACGCTCTAGGAGCCGCCACCATCCTCGCCACCAAACCCAAATCGTCGTCGCGCCAGCCACCGCCGTCGCGTCAGTCGCCACCGCCAATAACTCCTCTCTCCTTTCCTCGTAACCCTTTCCATCCCCTTCCCGGCAGCCCATAGCCTGCCGTCGTCGCCATGCTGTCGTCACCACTAAGGACCACCGGAGAGCAGCCCGACGACCACTACCGGCCCAACAACGATATCACCTTGATCTTCGAGTCTCACCATGATCGGAGTCTAGCATGTGCTGCAGTGATAGCAAATAATACTACTAAGAAAGCATGACGGGATAGACCCTTGTGGGGTTATAAATAAAAGAATGATCAAAGTAAAATAATGATAGAATGATCGGGGTCTAGTAATAATAAATTAAAAAGGGGTTTTAATATATTCGCAGACGTAATGTGGTATAGCAGGTGTCAGGGTTATAGCACGTGCGTCCCACCCATGGTAGTATCTGGGATTTACTGAGCGAATCTCTTACTTATGGGTTTCTTTTCCTATTTGGTTTGCTTTGTCTTTATTAGGTTCAGGTGAGGATGGCGATGCCTCTGAGTAGCTGCGCAGGATGCTCCTTGCATAGTATGTGTTATTAGAACGCGTGGCGGTACTTTGGACCTTAAGACCAAATTATAGATGATTGTAATAATTAATTGTTGTACTCTGTGGCTACTTGGTTATACTTTCGGGTTTGTTAAATAATCTGTACTGAACGTTTCACATCAGTAGTTTGGGTTTATGAACTGAGAATCATTTAGAATTGCTCCCTCTTATGCTCTCTTATGTAAACCCTATTATTATTTTGCCTTGCAATGGACTCTTGTCTGTAACAACAGTGACGCCACATGTCAATGACGTTAGGTACGGCTCGTGACGTTATAGAAGTATATAACTTAAACTATTATGAGTGTTTCATGACAATTTTATAAAAAATGATGTTTGATCGTATCATAACGTAAGTCAAAGTTTGTCTCGATAAACTCGCAAACAAACCGTTGCATTTATTCCGAGAAGAAAAGTGTATTTAGTTTTTTTTTTTTCAGTTTTTGAGATTTATTATTGATAAGATGGTCTTACAATTACATTTATATCATTAGGTTTAAGCAGTGACTAACAAACCCAGGTAGCCATGACTCATGTTGTTCCCACCGTCTCATATTAATCGGAACGTTTTGATCCGACGAAAATTTATACGCGTGTTAAATTTATGTGCATTTTGATGAAAAAAAACATTTTTTTGATGACAATGAGATTTACTATAATAGATGAGAGAGAAGTTAGTGTGTATACTTCATCTAGTCGAATGCATCTATTTGTAATCCAAATTTTTTTTATGCGATCAAGGAAATTGATCGGGAAATCTAATTAAGGTAGAATCAATTATCTCAAATTAATTTTGTGATAGTTGAATTATAATTATCTTCAAAATGGGGTAAACCACATCCTGGATGATAATAATGTAATAAATATATAGCAAAATAGAGAACTTGAAACAAGTCAAACTACATTAGATCAAATTACTATTTACATTAATTGTTTTAGGAAGGAAATATTTGCATTAGTTGATTTAGAAGATCTGCATAACTTGATGATAAATTTAAACGGGATATCCATTACAATAAACTTATCAATGAAAATTGACTTTATCATTAACAACCATTTCTTCTGAGCCTTTATATGTATTTTTGAGTGTTTTAAAGTTATTTCAATATTGTTTTGATAGATTCTTGCGTTTTCAAGTTGTTTGAGGTTGTTTAATAATGTTTTTAACCCCTGTTTGCCCTCACTGCTTGCCCC
>JAOVYX010022042.1:0-15054 GCA_035668315.1 Drosera spatulata | reverse complement strand
GTGTGAGTCGTTGCACTATCAACAATGCACACATCTTCCATGACAATTCTGTAAATAAAACCCTTTATTAATACAAAATTTATTACATTGAAAAGAAAAAATACATAAATAATACGGATGTAGGGCAATCGCTTGCAGGGAGCCATTTGGGGTTATTGGACAATTGTTTGTAGGTATCTGAGATCACGATAAGATTTAGCCACCCTGACAATTCGGATTCTGGACAGTTGTCTACAGGGTGCCCATCAACGATACGACTAACGAGGGTCGTAGAGGATAAGGGGAGGGAAGCCCTACTATATCATGTGGTCGCAGTTTGAAAGTGAAAGGAATCTCCACTATAGCGTGTACAACATCATTGTCATAATAAAATTAATATATCTTGATGTGATAAATCAATGTCGGGACACAAATATGGGAAATAAATAGAGTATACTAGTGAACCGAATAATTATGACATAAAACACTTAAAAAGTTGAATTCACTTTAATAAAGGAGTTTTAATATATTGTCAAACGGAACAATTATGAAACGTGTTCCTATCATAGCATGTGGCGTCCCATCCATTGCAGTACCCGAGTCTACTAAGCATTTCCTTTGCTCACGGGTTCTTGTTTCTTTTGTCTCTTTTCTTTTCACTAAGTTCAGGTCATGATGGTGAGGCCTCAGAGTCGCTGCATGCTGATGGTGATCCTCCCTTGTAATAAATATGATCTATTGTAGTACCTGGGCCTTAAGGCCAAACGTTGGATGAGTGTAATAATTTGACTACTCGTACTTTTTACTACTTGAATTTGGTACCGAAGCATTGTATAATAATCTACATTTCGGTTGTAATATCTGATGATCAGCTCTTATGTCTAGTATCAAGGTTTGCATTATGTATTTGTATTTACTTTCGCTTTCTTTTACGTTCTTTCATGTAAACCCTGTCATATTTTGCCTTGCTATAGATTTCTATCTGTAATGACAATGACATTACGTGCCAATTAAGTTACATAATTTCAGTGACGTTATAATTTTGAACCGATTTTATGTCATGCTTATCCAGGTTCTGTTGATCGTTGGGTTCTTACCCAATCAACATGACAATTGGACTTGTCGTCCTATCTCTAGGCAACACGAGTCGTGCCTGTCCTCCACTGTTTGCCTATATAAGCAGCCCTCCAAAACTTTGTTTTCATAATTCCAGAATCGCATTTCCTCTTCTTTCGTTCTCCAAGAACAGCTCTCTCTATTCCCTGTTTTCTGGTTTGCATCAAACACAAGTGTCTGTCCAGTTCTATCGAGAGATTTAAAGCACTTGTTGGTACGCTGCTCCTTTGCATTGTAGTGGTACAACATAAAGGAAGTCGTCGTTGTATCTTGGGAGATTATCGCAAAGGATCTGTGAGCATCGGTGGTGGGAATATAACGTCTGAAGAACAGAAGGATATCCTTTGCCTTGACGATACTGTTCTGGTTTGTTTGTTTGTCGTATATTGTCATTATTTTCTAGTTTCAATTTCTATACTAACCTACTAACATTAAGTCTCTAACATACGATGATTGGAGTGTACATTTTAATTTATATTTTATAAAAAATTATATTTAATCGTTTCACGACAAGATCAAAATATATATCGACAAACACGTTCAATCAAACCATTACGAATATAATATATTAAAACGAAGAGTATAAGAAGACGGATTCCCTGTTGTCAATTGTACGACAGGGATGCTGGTGTACATCATAGCCATCCAAAACACAAGAAAAGAAAAAAGGGAAAAAAAACCTACGATTTTCTATCCTGCATTTTCCACTATTGGATCCTGTGTTGTACCAGACAGCAGGGTATCCAATTCCAAAGTACGGCAACCCGCTTTGTGTTATCAATTCAACCTTTTCTGCCTCGCCCGATGTACAAATGTGTTCAAACAAATCGTGCCAGTATCCCCATACATCACTTACAAAAATGAATTAAGAGTGGAAGACCAATCAGTGACAACTACCAAGAAACTTTACCAAACCATTTAGTTTTTCTTCAAATGGACTGGACGGCTGGATTATTTGATCGAGTGCACAGAACACTTGTGTATTTCACGTGAGATCTTGGGAAAAATGCCGATGAAGATTGATGTACAGTTTGAACCTTAGTACTGTGTTTTTTTAGTCCAACAAGTCCCAGTTAGAGGAAAAGACGACATATACTGTACAACTACTTGGATTGTGTCTTTAATTACTCGTTTAAACTTTCTTCGTTTCAAAATAATTATAATATTTTGAATATACATATTAATCGATGTGAAGTTTGATTCACGTCGCGAGACGAATAAACATCATTTTAGGAGGGAGTATAACTACTTGGATGGTCCAGTCTTTAACTAGTTGTTCTCTTTTGCGAATGTGGTTGCTAGTAACATGAAAATTCAATCCTGAATCCTGAACCTATTTTGTGGTCGTCTTTTGACTCGATTTCAAATTAGTCGATGCTCAATGTGTTTTAGGAGATCTTGAGGTTAAACAAATATGAAACCATTTTAACGGCATGTGAGTTTTTCACTGCTCGGATCAACAAAATAGAATTACATGACGATATCCCATCTTTTGTTCGATGAATACAATTGCTAATTTATGGAATTATTTCAGAGTAGACTCCCCGTTTAATTTTACTCCTATAATGATGCCTCGAAGAAGAAGAAGAGATCTGGAGAGAGAAATGGAGCAAAACGACGACTGATGCTGCTGGTGGTTGTGGTGATGCCTTTCTCTCTCTCTAAGCAGAGACCACTCAGCGAAGGAAAGGGGTTTATAATAGGGGCCATTTACTTCCCCTTTTTTTTGACTTAAGGGTTTTTTTTGGTTTTGGTTTTGTAATTTTTTGAAATTGAAATGGAAAAGAAATGAGCGGCTGATTAGGAGATGGAGAATGCCGGGGGTTAGATTATTTCCACCATCAGAAATGATCTGTCAAATTTTAATTTTATTTCTTGGTTTCCATGCACGCGGAATGATAACAGCAATTAAGCTCCCACTTGAAAGTTCAGGGGGATTTTATGTAATTTTTCTCACTTGAAAAAAAAGACTACAGATGATAAGAGATTTCAAACAAAATGATTTGATCGTGTTTTGAATTTATGTAGTTTCATATTGCTCCCTTCATTTTATTATACAGACAATTGATTACTCGTGATATATAGATTTATGTATATATTAAATTTTTATAAAATTTGATAAAGAAAGATTAATATTTTTTTTTCTATGGTAGTAAGTTTTAATGTAATCCTTGTGAGAGGAATTAATAATAGATATATTGTTACAGATGATGATTTTTTTAATAGTTTTTATATAAAAAGTTACTAAACATTATATATTATATATATATTGAAACGATCTATATAAATAAGTTTTATTTATATTATGGGACGGAGGGAATACATGAATTATTAAAGTCATTTTGAAATAAGTAAAATTTTTTTAATAATTTTTTCACATCAAAATAATCAAATTTATCCCTTCTATTATTATACGTTTCATAGCTCTCTTAATTGTTAGAGTAAATCGTGCTATCACTAAAATAATATTTTTATTAAAATAATAACAAATTTATTTTATACATAAATTATCATGTCAGTCAAAATATTTCATTTAATTTAAGACAAAGAAGTATAACAATGAACATGTTGTCCATCAATAACCAAAGTAAACACCAACTAACAATACGTAAGCATTATTTGCCTTATGGCTGACGTACTAACTTAACTTATCATTAAGGCTTAATTATAAATTTGTAGAAATAACATTCAGTTGTCCCTAGGGTTGATCATAGATTTGGATTATCAATGATCAAATCAATTCAATGTTATTGGATTAGATAAAATTTTGAATTGGATTATAATGGATTGGATCGAATAAAATCTAAATCCATTGGAATGGATATGGATAAATGCATGGATTTTTGACTAGTCAAATTTTAATTAAAAAATAAACAAACAAACATTGATTTAGGCAAAATTAGATCACAATCGTCGTCCTGTTTTGATACTGTCCCCAAAAAATTAGGTTTTCTTTTGAGCTCGATCAAGGTGAGAATTTAGATCTGAATTTAGATTTATTGAGCAATAGTGGATTAGTGTTTTGGGTTCATATTCTACATGAAGCATTGTTTTTGATTTGTGGTGAGAATTATTTGATAGTATATTTAGTTTATAATTCGTTGTAAGAAATTCAATTCGTTTCTTTAGTTGTTATTAAGACAATAATTCTGAATCTATTACTATGACCTGAAATGTCGAGAGTTACTATTTTGAATTTTGCTATGTATTGATTCTTTTAACATGTAAAGTATAGATGGATGTATGATATAGATGATATTCGTGTTAGTAAGTTGTTGGCAATATTGTGATACGTGATGTGTTTCATATTATCATTATGGTATTGTTTTTAATCTTTTGTTCTTATAATATATATAATTAAATCGATTTTCTAATTTCGAAAATTAATGTAAAACGGCAAAAAGATTGATATATAAATTTAATTTTTCTTAATTAAAGGTGTAACACAATTACTTTCGTTTCTTAATTGGATAACTTATTTTTCACTGTCTCATTATGTTTCAACTCATCCTTTACTCCTATATTCATTTTTTACTACATTCAATTTCCCATCTCAATTTCATTTTAATTAGTGTTATATCCCCATCTAAACAAAAATCTAAAGAAAAATTAACCCAAAAACAACCCTTTTTAGGGGAGTGAAATATAAGGACGGGAGTGAACAGTAGGATGAAAAATTTAGGGGACTGAGATATGAGGAAAAGACAAAAAGAGGATTTTAGTGCAATTTAACGTTCTTAATTAAAAATATGTAAATTATGTATGTTTCTTAGAGTGGAAGCTTAGCTACCTTATTTCCTACATTGAGTTGTTATTAAGATAATAATTATAAATATATTGCTATTACCTAAAATGTCGAGAGTTACTATTTTGAACTTTGCTATGTATTGATTCTTTTAACATGTAAGATATAAATGGATATATGATATAGATGATATTCGTATTAGTAAGTTGTTTGCAACATTGTGATACGTGATGTGTTTTATATTGTCATTATGATATTGTTATTAATCTTTTGTTCTTATAATCTTAAATAGATGTATGATTAAATCAATTTTTTAATTTTGGAAATTAATGTAAAACAACAAAAGATTAATATATAAATTTAATTTTTCTTAATTAAAAGTATAACATAATTACTTCTGCTTCTTAATTAACAATATGTATATTATGTATGTTTCTTAGAGCGGAAGCTTAGCTACCTTGTTTCCTACATTGAGCTATGATTCGCGTAGGCCTAGGTGCTGAGTTTTCTAATCTGGAATAGGGTTTGTGCTCGATAGATATGATCAAAAAGGAGTAATGAACAGTCCACTGTAGGTTGATTGTGTAACAGTTGGACGAAATCTAGAGTTTTTATGTATTTTTTCTTCATGATTAATGAAATTAAACTTTACCGGGTGCCAAAAAAATAAAAAAAAAATCCATTCAATTCAATAGGATTTTTATGAATGGATTTGATTGGATTATTAAACTTCATGGATTGATATGGATTGAATTGAGTAAAAACATGTCTCACAAAAATAAATGAATTTGAACTAATATGGTATTTATGTGCACTTGTACTCCCTCCGTGTTATGAAAATTATAACACTCACCTGATTTAGATATTCTATAAAAATTATTACGTTTTTTAATATGATAAGGAATAACATCGAATCAACCACAATACACCCACGAACTTCTTTCACAATTTCTAAAATAAATTATATTTTTAATATTATTCAATATAAATTCAACACACATAATTTTCGATTCGGATCAAAGTGTTATAATTTTTTATTAGTTTAATTGCACTTCCTTCTTCCCATAAATCTTACAACAGTTTGACCGACATGATGTTTTATGTGTGCGTTGAATTTTTATGGGATTTGATGAAAAAATATTTTTTAATAATAATGTAGTTTATTATAATAATTTTGAATGGAAATAATTGATGTAATGTAAAAAATGATATATTATTTAGATTAAATCTTTGCCAAAAAATGAAATGTTCAACTTCGCGGAAGGAGTAAATATATCTTCTACTCCCTCCTTCCGATGTAACGGATTGATTTAACACTTATGTCGACGTAAATTTTGATATTTATGCGACGACGATGAATATAATTTTTTTTTAAATTTATCATAAAATATCAATAATTATATAAATTACGTAATTCAATCTAATATATTTTAAGGTATGAAAACGTAGGGAGTAATCAATTAACGAAAAAAAAACAACCAAAAGTAGGCAGGCTACCAGGTATGGAATATAAGAACCAATTTATGTATGTATCCAAAACAACCATAGCAAAAACCCGAACCCAAACTCAAATTCAGAAACTCAAAACATCAACTACTAATATCAGTCGATCACAATAATCTCATGGAATATCAAAACATCGTCAGACCAAAAACACCCAACAAAGCCACCATCATCACACCCACCGCACAACTCCTCACCACCGCGCCACCACTCGCCGCCGGCGCACCACCAGGACTCTTCTTCTCACCACGACTCTCCGGAGTCGGCGCCGGAGCAGCAGAAGCACTCCCTCCACCTCCACTCACCAGCCTCAACGTCCCAACAGACCCCAAATTGGCCGGCTTCATATCATGCTTGGCCGGCCTGCCACCGGCCGCCACCGCGGGCCCCACCTGCCAAACCTGGTTAATCACCTCAACCCCCTTCGGGATCACCCAGTCCGCGAAAACAGTCACATTCCCGCCGTTGTACTCCGCGGAAACCCCGGTGACCTCGTACGAGATCTTCCCGGGGGCGACGTCGGTGGATGTGATATTATAGGTACCAACGGACGCAGACCCATTGGAGGAAACATAGGCTAATAAAGCTTGTGTTCCGAACATGGAGGCGGAGGCGGGGTTGATCCCCCAGGCGACCCAGCCGGTGGGGGAGGAAGGGGCGGCGGTGAAGGCGACGGAGAGGGTGGAGTTGGAGGAGTGGAATGTGTAGTGAAGGGTGGCGGCGAGGGTCGGGAGGGCGAGGCAGGTGGTGTAGGAGGGGAAGGCGAGGGTGTCACAAGGGGTGAGGGAGTGGGAGAGGATTGGGAGGAGGAGGAGGAGGAGGAGGAGGGAGAGCAGGGTGAGGTGGTGAAGGGGAGTAGCCATTGATGGGGGAGAGGAAAAACAGAGCTTGGGTTTGGGGCTCTGTTTCTTTTGGTCTAGTTGGGATGATAATGAGGTGAGGGAGAATTGGGGATTTTATAAAAGGAGGGGAGACAGTAGTGGCTGTGTGTGTGTGTGGAGGGATCGTTTTAACTTGTTCACATGGAGGGTTGGCTACCCAACAGCCTCTCTAACGCAATGACGCTCGTCATTTTTGAATAGCTATACCTATACCTATAGTTAAGGCTGTTTAAAACGGAGGTTTAATCAATTATCGACGCGTTATCTAAATCGATAAATTGAAATCGACCTAATCTATTATTAAATGATATAATTTTAATTTATAAAATAAAAACGTTATTTAAAATCGAATCGAATCAAGAAATCAATGATAAACCAATTAAAGGAATCGTTTATGATTGTTTATCAAATCGTTTAAAATTAATTATTATAATTATTTTACATAAGATTGTTAACCTTAAATATCAAACACATAAAATTATTTAAAGTTAAGATAACCTAATATCCTTATTATTGTGAATATAGTCTTTTCTTTTTTCTTTCTTTTGTTAGAAATGAAAATAAAACCTTCAGTCATATTTCCTAATTTTTTGGTCTAATTATTTTTTTGGTTAATAAGAAAATCATTTCTTCATATACTTTTAATATATTTTATGTCGTTCTTTTTCATTAACTCGATATATTTAATTTATTTTTGCAAACATGTGTAGTAAAAATTTATAAAGTTATTATAATGAAACGTATATATAATTAAAATCTCAAAATATTAAAGATAAAAACGTAAAAAATCACTAAAAATCGTACAAATAAAACCTTTTAAAAATGAAAAAACCAAACCGATTAATAAACGATTTTGATTTTGATTTTCAAATCGATTAATTAATCGGTTCGATTTTTTTTTTTTGGATTGTAAAAACCGAACCAACAAAAAACTGAACCGATTAACCCGATCCGACTTGATTAACATCCTTAACTATAGTTTGACAATGAAAAATGCTAATTCGTTATAATTAGATAATATTGATCCAACAATGTAGTGTTGTATTTTGACTCGAACATTTTATGAATGATGTTGACTTAGCCACTAATTATTTTTGAGATTGTTTTTCTTTGGATTTTCCACCAACTTTTTTGTGTTTTAAGTGTGCTACATTTTGACAAATGTCATTTGTTCTACTACATTAGTATACTAATTCATGCAGTGCACGGTTATATATTATATTATAAAAATAATACTCACATAAACTTAAATAGAATTTGTATGTATAACATATAAAAGATTTCGAATCTACTGATTGTCTTATGTAGGTTTTATGAAACATGTCAAACAATAATAGCTAAATGAATTTAAGGATTAAAGTTATATAATATTATTTCTATATATTGTGTATATTTTATTATTTGAAATATATTATTAGATAAAAATTGAACGAAACAAAATAAGCTATCCATTATTAACTTCAGCTTATAAAAAAAACCTTTTGTTTGATATAGCGATTATTGTGATTATATGGTTTGATAAATGATATGGTTGACATATAATTGTTAATTCTTTTTTCTTTAATAAACTATTATATTAAAATTATTTTTAGTTCAATTATAACTGTTAATTATTTCAGTTTCATAAAAAATCTATAGATCTTTCATTAAGATTTTTTTAAAAAAGAAATTTTAATCAAATAATTAAGTTAAATATGATATTGTTAAAATTTCGAAAGAATTCTTAATAAATACCTCTATGCAGTTTTAATTACACAAAAAATTGGGTTGTCTATCCTGTTGGTTATTACTATGAGCTTGTTGTGCCTGATCTCGAGCACTCTGACGACTACATGTCATTGAATCAGGCCCCACGGTGAGCGCCAAACTGTTGGTGTCGAACGCGGTAGGAGACATGGGTTAGTGAGCTCAGGTGTCTGTATGGTAGAATAGGGCCCAGAAAATGTTACCTTTTTGGATAATAATGAGCATATTTACACTATACTATTCACCTTTGCATGGTGGACACTTGTCACTTTCTTAGAAGTTAAATGACTTAATTGTCATGTGATTTTTTTTTCATAGGTCCCTTGACTTAATGATGTTGGACCTTTGATTGATACCAACAAGTTTTCTCACGGATTGATCGAATAATGCAGAAATTTTAAAATTTTAAAATTTTTATCTTTTTTTTTTTTTGCTATTTTCCTATTTTGACTTTTCATTTTTTTAAGTATATTTAAATTAATTAGGAAAATAAGATAAAATGTAGTTCGTTAGGATTTTTTGAGATTTAATCTGTTTCGAATAAGTTGTATATAAACAATTTTTCGAACGTTTTATAATTAGTGTTATGTTTGCAAGAATTGATGACAGAGATGCTATGTCTCTTTCCTTCCTTAGCAGGTTCGAGGATCTATTGATCGTCCTTCTAGAATGACAATCTAAAACTTATCACGTTTTCCTTCTACATTAGTTGGTATTGGAGCAAGTTCGATTCGTTGGGAAATTTTTGAGGAGTTAGTCGAGATTTGTGGATTTCCTAATCCTACAACCCCTTACATGGAGTAGTCCCGATGTCCAATATTGCGAGATCAGAAAACTTCTCTTCAAGAAGTCACATATTCATGAAGCCTAAGAGGTGTGATGTGTGTATAAACACACGTGTTTTATTGATGTTAAACCTATTGTTTTGTAGTATTCATGTCTTTTATATTGCGTTTTTAGTTTAGTTTGTGTCTTTGAACTTGGATACTGTTGTTTGTGTCTTTAGAATCTACAATCCCTCCAAATATATAGGAATTGATGAATAAAATTTAAGAGTAGGACATGCTTATGATTAATTGCTTAGATTGAGAACTACGTTAGTGAGTTGTAGTCTAGAGAAACATGCATTAAAACAACAGATCACAGTTGAAGGATCAATGTGGATCACCTAGATACCGATTACTACAAAGGGTTCTAGATAAGCAATTGCGATAAAAATGGAGAGTAAAAGATCACAAATACTTCAGGATGTAGGATTGAAGTTTTTGGATCAAGGCCAAGTCAGAATGCAGTAGACTGGGTACAGCAGAGGTTAAAGCGCAACAGACTGGGGTGCAGCAGAGCTGATTGATGATTGAATAAAGATCAGAGAAACTGTCATATCAAAGGTTTGAGGTTTGAAACTCATTACGATGTTGAAGACTGTTGTAAAGAGGCCTGTCAACATCACTAAGCATTCGCACAAGGGACAAACAAACAACTGTTATTGTCGTAACAATACAATCACGGGTTCTAATTCCTTGAGCCTATAAAAGGGGATTGATCAAGTTCAGAGAAGATTGATGACGATTGTGAGATTTATTGGCAAGCATAAACTCTCTTAAAGTGATTGAAAATCGTTCTCAGATCTGTGATTGAAGATCAAAGGAAGGAAGTTCACTAGTATGCATCAAGAACAACATCCACAACAGAACCTTTAGAAGAAGATCTGTGCAACGATGTAGGTTCTTCCCTTAAAAAGTAGTTTATTTGCGAGGGATTTCTTTGTAAGTCACAAACAAAGAGATAATGAACTCTTTCTTGACTTGGCTATACTGATCACTAAGGAAAGACTGGACTAAGTTTTCGTTTGTCATTTGACAATAATTATCTGTACCAATATAAATTGTTGTGACTTTTACTGCATTTTATTATATTTATTGGAACTATTAGATCACAACCTTCGACACAAAATGCTTGCCCACCCGCCAGCCTACTTGCCAGCCAGCCCGTTCGTCTGCCTGTCGGCTGCCTGCCTGCCTGCCACTGAAGTTTTTTACAGCATGCCTGTTTTCGGAAGATGTTCTCTTGTAATTGCTGAAATTATTGTTTTGTAATCAGGTTCCAGGTTTAGTTGATGTAACTAAGGTAGGCTGTAATGTTCACCTTGATGTTAAAATGCTTGATGTAAATTTTGAAGCATGCAGCCATATTTGTGTAACTAGATGTTAGGTTGGCTGCACTGCAAATGACAGGGTATGGTCCTTGCTGATCCATCCCTACGAATTATAATACGAAACTCTTTTTTAATTAATTCAACGGTCGGAACCTTCGACACAAAAGAGACAAGTTCAAATAACTCAAGTCTCGACTATAGATTGTTTTCGTCAGTCTGTTGTAGACAAAGTGCATACAAGTAAAGAGCAGACTGCACTAAATTCTATAAAAAAAATTTAAATAACCTATTCACCTCCCCTCTAGACTATTTATTATAAATTTTGAGATTTAAAATGTATTGTTATGGCAGATTTGATCAAGAGAAGATGTTATTTGATCGTTGAGTTGATTATGAGAGGTCACGATGGAAGATGATCTGAAGATGGAGCTTTGGATGAGTTCTTGGACATGTGTTGATGCTATTTTAGATGATTCAAGACATTGATTTGATGCACTATCATTTGTGGACGAGTTCGTGGTCATTTGGTGATGTTTTCGATGTCAAATGAAATTGATTTGGAGTTATAACGATCTGTGTTGGAGTGTGTAACCACCTACAATACACCCTGTAATTATCATTACATGATGGATTTCAATTCTAGAAAGGTCAAGCAGTGTAACGACCGTTATACTTAAGTGTAACGGACGTTATGGCCATAATATTGAAAATTTCAGCGTGGTCAGAGCCTGTAACGACCGTGATGGGTGCCATGTAACGGTTGTTATAGGATCTACATGCCAGATTTAGTTTGTTTTTGTTTGAATTTTTAATTGTTTTGGATTTTTCTATAGATACCCGTATATTCTCTTTGTTTTAGGAGAAAAAAGGTCATCATTTTTCAAATGCTTTACGTTCATTTCATTCCACAAAAATCCTAGTTTAGTTCATTTGATTTTTACATTTTTGGAGATCGGATCTTGGTGTAAAGTCATGTATCTCTTCAATTCATCGTCATATCTTCATTCTTATACACTATATCATCCTTCTTTCTTTATTTATTTATAGTTTATGATTGTGATGATGCGTGTGATGATAATGAGTGTGATGATGGCTATGATCATGAGTGAGTAGTCACTTTTTTAGGAATAGATTAATGACATTCTAGTTAATATGGATCATGAGATGAGTTAGATCATCAAATCCAGATTCGTATATGATGATTGATATATGAAATCCGACCTAAGTTATTGATATGTTATGAACTCAATTAGATTGATTACCTATTGATATCGTAACTTATCTATAATCATTCTAAGTGATTAAATTGATAATAAAATAACAATTTATAATTTAACCTCATTATCGTGACATTATGATTGATTACATGTGAACATCATATTTTGAGCTCCATTGCTATTTATGTTTATGTTGGGTATATTCTATTGCTTTGATTCAATTTATTTATTTTTAGCATATACGAGCTCATCCGTATGTTAGGGATAGATAAATTAGGTTAATTATAAAAGCTCATTGATAATTTATAACTAAACGAATGTGATGCTTTATGCCCAAAGGTATCCTGCCCAAATCTATCTAAATAATAAACTTATATGATAATCATGCATGCTTGATCATAAAAAAGATAGAATGTAGTTAATCGACTTTCCTATATTTTTATCATACAAGAAAACACCTCAATCCATTTTCTCTATAGGTTTAGATTACTTAGTTTAATTCGAGTCATTTAATTAGTTACAAATAAACCCCCAATTTTATCACTTTTCATAGAGTTGGTAGAGTTCATTCGTAGTCATTACAACTTTTATAATTAAACCAACCATATCTGTGGGTTCTATCCTTATTTTCATTTCTACATTTTAATCAGATTATGTCTAGAGTGCGAGTAAGCGTATAAATATTATAATTTGATCGCTTTACGACGAGCACGTCAAGGTGTAAGATGAGGTTCTATTCTATGATCAAATCAAAGTCTCGATAATCATCTACGATGCTACAATAGTAAAGGACAAGCCCGAATATATGAACAATTCTAGATTATCGTTATTCCATTTCATCAAGTATTTTAGATTAGAGGTCACATAATTTCAGAATTCATTTTTGAAGTTAATTTTTAGTTTTTCATTATTTTTAGTATTTATGTTTTAAATTATTAAGGTTGTTAGGATTTAGATTATTTGTTAGGACTCTAACTTATCTTTTGACGCTCTATAAATTTAGACCTTGTAATGTTAGGAAGACAGATTTTAAGAATTGAATAAAATTATGTTTTAAATCTTTAAGACTTATTTATTTCAACCCTATAATTAATTGGGTTTTCTAACCAATTGATGCCCTAAATTTTTTGAAGTTTCCACCCAAACCGTTAGGCACGCTTTCCTTCTTGCATCAACACCACATGAGTCCAGCTCCCATGACGAATTCAAAAGTCATAATGTTACTAATGTCATGAAATAAAGGAGTATTAAACGGTCAATAGATTTTGTAAACGGTACTTTATGAGTACTTGCACTTCAGAAAAGTTTTTTTTATTTCATTGGATTGGATGAATCAATTAGTTTGGCCATTTTACAGATTGGAAAACACAAATCGAGGAACTTAGCACGGCGTAGCTGAAGGAACACGCAGGAGCTGCGACTTCAAATTTTTATTAGCACAATTAACAATTTTTTTATTTTAATTTTTTTGAAATCAGCACAATTGATATTTTTATTTTCTCAATACTCATTCTAACAATCCCGTGATGTGAATCGAGTACCATTAGTTGGACTTAAAAGACTTGCTAGAAGGTCCATGGACCGATTGATCGCGTTTTTCCACGATTTTGTGTGAAACAAGTATCTTTGGTGTACTAGTCCAAGTCGTTTAAAGGAGGTATGAGGTTTCTGTTTTGAAAGTAGTTGTCACTCATTTGTTGGACTTGTCACATTGAATTGGTAATATAAGGCGGCCAACATCTAAACTCTGTTTGAACACTCATTTTCATGTCAACATCGCTTATATCGGATTCAGATGCACAACAATGCTGAAAACAGCATTATACTCTATTGCAATAGGAATATGGGAATGAATAGTGGATCTCCTACGTTTGCCCCCATTTTCCATCAATTTACACAAATGTCAGCATGCCATGTTGTGTTGAGCACATTAAAAAAAAAAAAAAAAACCTGTGCCAGCTATACTTAAAACAGATCTGGACTGTGCATAATGAGATTTATTCATTTTCCATCCCATCCCAACTTGTTCAGTATCTGAAAAAAGTCATCTCATTTCGTATCAAATATCTTGATATCTTAATTTTATTTAAGACTATGAAATTTATATATATGTTTTGAGTACAAAACGTCTCCAAGAAACACAAGATGCAACACTTAACCCCTCGTGAAAAAACAAAGGATAAAACTACAAAAACTGAAAATAAATAAATAAAAAATCATCTTATCCATACATCTCGTAAATAGATATATAATAAGTCCCATAAAACCTTTTGCGTAAGATAAATAGAACTTTCAATGAAATAAAAAATTAATCATGAATATTTTGCGTGAGAAAATAATATGCATAAAATAGATTTAGAAATCATTGTTTCGTATATATTGTAACGCCCCGACTTTCCACGTACGAAGACACGTGAGCGTTATGCCGTCACGGACCCAGTCCGTGACAAGGCTAACAACCGAATGGGTTTTAGGATTACAAAAATCAAGGAAAACACAAACAGTGCTATAGTCATAACTTATAGTCCCAAATACCTGTTTAGTT
Source organism: Drosera spatulata (assembly GCA_035668315.1). Lineage (NCBI taxonomy): Eukaryota > Viridiplantae > Streptophyta > Magnoliopsida > Caryophyllales > Droseraceae > Drosera > Drosera spatulata. The sequence goes on along the minus strand of JAOVYX010022042.1, from coordinate 167 downwards.
ACAACACTTAGAGCGAAAACCATGCAGATCATTTATTACATTCTAACAATACAGACAACTGATCTGCCATAATGTTTAAAGTCCGTGGATACATTTAAACATAATCAAGCTCTCTCTAAGAGCCTTCAGGTGCTGCTTGGGGCATACCTGCAATCGAAAAACATAAC
>JAOVYX010022041.1:0-15054 GCA_035668315.1 Drosera spatulata | reverse complement strand
CCTATTTTTATCAGCTTTATGTGGAGCGAGGATAAACGTGACACGACGAGGATTATGTGATCTTACTCTCCTTAGCATTGTTATCACCTTAATATGACTCCTTGCAGGGGAGGAGTTTCAACTATAACCGTGCTCATTTCTGCTATGAAGTCATTAAAGTTGTTTTTTCGATATGATTGGAGGTAATTTTTGGAGAACTTTGTCGACTTGATAATGTTTAAGATCTCCATTTATGTTGTGAATTTCTATCTTGATTTGTTGCCTCAGAGTATGAGATTTTTTGTTTCATTTTCGGATTTCATGGATGTAATCTGATGATACAGATAGGTGAGACTGATAGCTTTACGTGATAAACATGTTACATGGATTTCCCATCATCTAGAGAGCCAAGTGTTTATCCAGATAGGCCACTTCGCTAGTGTGGGCCATGGGCCTTTAAAATGGTTCCCAATAATGGGCCTCCCTTTTTGGGCTTCCATCATCATGTTTTTTTTTTTTTTTTTTTTTTTTTTTTTTTTTTTTTTTTTGCGGCAGCCCGGTTGGTAACAGTGATACATCTACCTGGACTTCTGCCACTCTTCGAAAAGTTGATTTGATTTTCATGCTTTGTTTTCAAGATGCCATCCACGCACTCACTGAAATTTGTTAAATTTTCTGTTTTCTTGCTTCTTTTGTTTTAATGTTTAAATTGTTGATTAGAAATCTCGGTCAGAAGTTTTAGTTTCATTAGAAACAACCTATCGACTTTGTGTGGTTAGGTTGTATAGATTTTTGTTTTACAAGTCCGCTCTAAAGAAGAGGTTTTGACACTAGAAACGTTGAGTTGTCTTTGTTTCATTTTATCATTGGAATGATGCTAAGATAGTATGACACTTAATGATTGATGTTGTGTCTTGTGGATTATGTCAGGCACCTTGCCTGACTGTCCATTATGAATGATGTTTTAGTGATTTTATGAGATTTAGAAACCATTTAGAGTTATTGCCGGAATTATTGGTGATATTTGCATTGTTATGGACATGGGAACATGATTGTTTATGATAAATCATCTCCTTGAGAAATCTTTTTGTTACACCAAAATGTTCTCCATTTTTGGTGTGGCTCTTCCCTCATGGAAACCCAGTAGACTTGACTTCGCCTTGAATATCACTCCAGTTTTGTTGTCAAGTTTCTTCGATTCAGTAGCATGAATGATGAGATTTCGGCTCCTAAAAGTTCCATGTATCCTGTAGAATATGACCTCAGTTCCTCACAGCTACTACTACGTTGCTTCCAAACCCTCTCTTCTCTTCTTCTGCGATTTTGTATTGAGAATCTGCTACATGTTCACAACCAGTCTTCAATGATCAATGTAATTAAACCGTCACTCATGAGCTATATTTGTGGCTCACTAGTTATGCAATGAGTCAGTGTCAACATGTCTCAGAAACTTGGATGTGGGAGCTAGGCTGGCATGTTTCCCGCATGATGAAAACTGCTGGTCTGATGAATCTGTTCCTGTCAAGACAAAAGACGAAAAGAATGTTGATCATGGAAGGCATTATGGATCGTCCTGATGAATTTGGAGGACCCCTATGACATTCTTGGACGGTATTTCTCTTTATGCTTATCAGCATCAATGGTGCTTTAGTAGTGCTTTAATAGTGAAATATGGCAAGCACGGAATGCTAAAAATCTATGCATGAAGTTTACTAGAGAAGTAAACAATTCTGATAAAAGTTAGTGTATAATATGGGAAAACAGTATGCTTATTTACTGTTGAAAAGCTCAATGCATGTAGCAACTAGTATACTAGAGTCGTTAGCCATCTATCCTTGTACATTGTTTGGCCGAGCTTGGTGTTGAAAATATCTGAAGTCTGAGCACTAACCGGCTAAGGTTGGGCAGGGGCTTAGGATGCGATGCAAACCAAGCCCAGAACATCGTGGTACCAACAGACCGGGGCACAAAGAATACAAGAAGATGGACCCAGCATGCCCATCTGTACTTAAGTTTAGGGTAGTACTAATTTCCTGGTTCTTATATTTATAGAATAACAGGACTTGCTTCGCTCATTGGCTTGACAATTCCGTCAATAGTATCTCAGTGACGGGTTTGAGACTCGGTGAAAACAACTTCTTGCTCCATGAGTAAGATTGCTTGAATGTACAGCCTCTGCCGCTGGGTCTAATATAACAAGATTAGTTGGATCTTGGGTGATCGACTGTTCCATGACCACTACATGCGTGGCACATGTATCCATTATGAAATGCATATTTTAATGCTTGTTGAGACGCAGATTTTCTGTATTAATCAACAATGACTCTGTTGAGAATGTCTGAGAGTTGAACAAATCTGGCTGTAGCTGGCTGTTTGTTGCCTCTTCTGTGATGGAAGGGGCAAAATATTGCTTCTGCCGTTTGCATTATATCTGACCTGTACATTTGCTTCCTTCTGTTGTTTGCCATATGCTCAATAGTCAGCATGACAATAGTAAACAGTATTATTGTGAGTCTTCTATGATCTGTTTGAATTTTTGTAGAATTGGTTTCTTGAGAACAACTTTGCATATTAACATGCACATAACATAAGTGTTTCTTGTAACTAGTGTTGGTTCTCACCTTCCAGGATCTAAGAGATATTTCACATCCCCTTAGAAAACTGTAGTTTGGGAGGCAATTTATTCTTTACCTCCCAGGTAGAAGGAATAGCCGAAAAAACAGGGGATAAACACTTAATGAGGTGATCCCATTTTATGGGACCAGCCATCAACTGATTGAGTCCATGCAGGCTACTCACATTGGTCTTTTTCATCTGGTTGCACATGTTGGGACTCACCTTTTTGTTCTGTTACAGTGCGAATAGTCCAGGTTCAGCCCCTGCAGCAGTGAGCAGCGAAAGGGTTGGAATAATTCTAGGTAAGGCTAGGATACAGCTCATGTATATAGCTGATAATTATTTGATCAACTGGAGAGTTGCATAAGAACCAGTGTTGTCAAAAGCGTCTCAAGCCCTTGGCAGATAATGCTAATTAATTAGATTACGGTTGTGAGCTTACTCCTGGTATTGTTGTGGCACTTAGAGACGCTTTACGTCTTTGACAAACTTTAGTATAACCGAACAAATAAGGGAGATAAAATAGTTTGGAAGGTAGTAAAGGACATATCTATACGATTTTAATGTGAATAATGATTCTTCAACTCTGTTTAATCCTATGATTCGAGATATCTAAGCAGCCTTTTTTGCATGTCTTCAATTATAACCTCATGGTGGTGTGAAGGGCTGAGTAGACTTGTTCTTGCCTTCTTCTATGATAATTTTCAGTTGGCCTTGCTGTCGTATTACTTCTGTGTGTATACATATAGGCATGCATGCCGGAAGAACTCTCTTATGGGGTTGGCAAAGGATCAGCAAGAAGGTAGAAGATTCAATGGAGATCAGAATTGCCATTTCGGAATCAGCATTGCCATTTGTGATGATGGTTTTGATGGAAGGATGCACCATAGCATTGACAATTACAGCGAGTACTGCGATAAACGAAGGAATGAACCAGTTTGTGTTTGTTGCGCATTCCAATGCTCTCTCCTCCATCATGCTCCTTCCTTGCTCTTTAATTGTCAAAAAGCACAGGTGATGGTTTCTATGCCAGTCGAATGCATACATTTTCCTTTAGTATAGCGCTTCTTGATCGTTGACACATGTTCCTTGTTTGTTTTCTCCTTTTTCAGAACAAGAGAGATGCTGAGCTTGAATCTCCTCACAAGATTCTCCTTTCTTGGCTTGACAGGGTATGTGTTCTCTTCTTTCTACGTATAGTTGTGTATGTGTGTAATCCAATTTCAATTTTGAAGAGTTCCTGCCAGTAGAAAGAAGGGGAAAACGCATATCAGTTAGCCAAGTTAAAGCAGGAGCTTGGCTCTTGGAACAAGTTTATAGTATATGCCTATACGAATCATAAAGGGAGGGGCAACGCATGGTTCATGGTTAGAGATTGACTTTCAAGTCATGATTGTCTTTATCATTTTTCAAGTTTCTAGGGGAACATTGTTTTGCTCAACTGGGCAATATTATGGACAAACTTCCCACTCCGAAACTTTGTTGCGAGCAGGAGTCTTTTAACGTGGAATTGGCATGTATATAAAACTACAAAGAGAAAAAAGTATAGCAATGTGCGTTATTCTTTTCAATAGTCTCAAGTGTTTATTATTTGCATTGCAGGATAGCCATTGCTCAGAACCTTGCGTTCACGGGCCTGCGGTATAGTTCGCCTATTGTCGTTTTTGGGATGGGACTTCTCCTTCCTACCTTCCAGTTTGCCCTCACTCTTATTTTTAGGTATATATTACTTGGGCGTCATCCCTTTTTGTTCCATCTTTAATTCTTTATAACTTCATCTTTGTTCTTAATCTGATAGTCATGCCACTGAAGCCATTGGCTCCAAGCCTCCAAGGTTGACCATATATCGGCCCTGACATCTTTTTCATCCTATAATCATCTTTGATGTATCATCACCAAGGAAGAAAAGCTTGATGCTGGATTAGGGTTTTTTTTACTAGCATTCTTGAAACACACAAATTTTGTGACATTTACAGGTCTTTTACTATAGAGCTTAAAATCCTGGAACAGCATATGATCAAATGTCATTAGATGCATATCCTTCTACCCATAATTTTAGCTTTTGTTGTGTGATCGGCCATTTTTCACCTTTGAAGCTGAAGAATGCATATGCCTAAGGAAGTTTAAGCTTAATCAAATTTTCAGCCTTCGACCAGAGTCTTCAAATTTTGCTGGTGTGTGCAAACGAACCAAAAATCATCATCCATATTAATGTGAGTAGCGGTGAGACAAAAAATAAAGTGAGCAAGGGACCATTGTGGCTGTTTCTTATCAGTTTAATGCATTAGGAAGGCCAAGCTCGATTTCCGGAGTTCAAGCATTCAAATCAGGATTTGTGGTGCTTTGGTTTCAGTAGCAGCAGCAACCATAGTTGCCATGTACGAAGGTCTTGCTATCATTCATATTCAAAGGTTTCGTTCAGGGATTCGTCAGTGGAAACTGGAGTGGCTTGTCCTCAATTCAACCGAAGCTCAATGGCTTTATGGCAGCATTTTGCTTGCATGTGCCACCTTGTCTCTTGCTGTCTGGAGTACCATCCAGGTAAGTCACTGAAATGCCTTGCTTGTAATGCAATCAATGAGTAGTAGAACAAATCATGTGAACTTCTTCAGTCGAATCTTTTTTTTACATGAAAGTGTTTCTGCTCTGCGTTGATGAACAATACTCTTCCAGGTTGCTACTATGACAAGGTTTCCGGATATGTTGCTCATAGTTACCAGTTATACCATTTTGGGGACGTTACAAACTGCGTTTGTTGATCTAATTACTGAGAGGGACCTGAGCGCTTGGAAACTAGATATGAACTTGGAACTCACCATTATTGTCCTTACGGTAAGCATCTGAATTCTACCATTTTCCCGTTTTGTATCTTCTTTTGCAATTTTCATTGTACCATTGTCTTGTATTTGTACCATCACCAAATATATTTCTCATCCATAAAGAAACTGGTGGACAAATAATAAGCTCAGAAATGTTGAGTTGATCAATGCTGATGAACCCTGATCCTTGAGACCCAATGCTGATAAATAGAGGCTTTGGAACGGTGATCCGAAGTAGCATTCAAGCATGGCGCATGAGCTTGAAGAGTCCAGTGTACGTGCCAATGTTCAAGCCTTTTGGGATATTCTGGGCGTGTTTGATCAGCTTAAGCTTGTTTGGAAGTAGTCTGCATTATGGAAGGTAAACTTTTCTATATCTATTCTTGTATTCCTCTGTTGTACTTGAACATATGCACTGCAAAACATCTTGATAACTATGTGAACAACAACAATGATTAACATGAAAGAAAGTTGAAGTTTTTGATGTGCTATTGGATTCTGCAATAGCTTCTAACTTAATACAAATCCATGTAGCGATCGGCTATTATACTGTGATTTGGGGATCAACCAGAGAAGGCGAAGCGAGAAACCATGTCAGATATGAGAGGTTTGATTCTTCTGGCGTCACCGCGCCACTTATTGAAGAAACGGATCAAAGTGTGGATGAAGATTTGAACCCCTAGCATCAAATCGTGGCTTTGATCGAAGATGATGTGGAAGTTCGGGATTTTTGTTTCCTGTGCATATTGAGAAATGAAGTGAACTTGTTACAATTTTGAGTAATTTCGGTAAGTTAGTTCCTACGTTGAGGTACAAAGTGGAAAAGGAGAAACCGAATTACTTTGTATATTTTCTCGAGTCAAATCGTTGTCACCCTATCTTTTCGACAATACATTTATTGCTAGTAGATTGAATATTAACGTCGAGTCACCCCCACATTGAAGCGTACGTATCCGATCACTTGCTAGGTGGAAATACGATTGGAAGTTAGAATTGAATTGTCTACCAAACCCAACAGCAACCCCTTGTGATCTTTGATGTCTCATAATGAGGCGATACTCCTCTTTAAACCCTGTATAATGATGGTGGCATTCATCACATGACCAGACGCATTTAAAGCCTTCAGATCTATGCAATGAAAATATACAACCATGGCGCTGCAGCCTTTTGGGTAGCGAGAATTCGTATTCGATGTTAAGTTTACTCTCGATACAGTAAAGTTTCTTGGGTTTTGTGACCGTAAATAAAATTTCCCATATGAACGAGATTGTGATACACTACAATCACCATTCATATATTCCCGTCATGCATGCGATGGTTGACTTAACAGTCAAATTATCTTCAACGGTTGCGTAGGATGTTGGCACAAAGAAAAACATTCGAAAGACTTGTTACAGTCGCTTCCTGTAACAAGTTTAATCGCTGATGCATAATACAGTAGAATTCCAGCACATTCGTACTTCGGCACATCTAAACAGCTCTTTTACTTTGATACTCCGAACAAATGACAATGGCAGCTCCTTGTTATTCATTCATAATAGTAGTACGTATAATTTAAAAATTTATTATCATCCATAAACATGAAACTCAACACACACACACACAACATAACTCCCAAACGATCATATTACATATATATCCGAAAAATCATCAGGCCTTGAGCAGGTAAGCATCAAGATCATGGAATGTCTTGACAGCAAAGTCCTTGAAGAGCTCCGGCGCAGGGACCTCCTCGTTCGCCTTCTCGTAGTCGCAGGTCCATGTCACCAGGCTTCCGTCTCCCTTGGGTGCAACCCCAACCTTGGCCTTGAAGCTCTTGAAGAAGTTCAGGAGCTCGCCTTCGATCACCGAGTATCCCACCACCTTCTTCTCCTCGTCCACCTCGTCGATCCTCTCCTTCGTCGTCGTGATCATTGGTACCACTGCCAAAAGATTACAAAAGATCAAGCCCAATGAGAGCAATAGCAATGGTAATGTGTTTGCAACCCAGATTCTCACTCACAGTTCAGGAAATCAGCATGATCAATAACAAGCAATAAAGACAAAAGACAACAACCCAAGATAATCCCGGTAAATACAGGTCGATTGATGAAGGCATATGGTTGCGTATTGTATATTCAGTACATGTTATACATACCTTCAGCGAATTTGACAAGGCGAGTGGAGCCGATGGACTTGCCATCGCCTTCAACGAGCTCGATGCTCTTGTAAGTATCAGGGAAAGCCTTAGGGAACACGGTCTCGGTGTTCCTGAGACTGTCCCAGATTTTCTCTGGGGTGGACTTCACCTCAACCTCTACCTCAAGTTTTCCACTGGATGCCATTGATCTGATCTATAGATAATAAAGTAACATATGAGCTGTAAAACTGTGTAAAAGGGTCAAATGTGCACTGCATATACTGAGAGGGGAGCATGGTATATATAGGAGATGAGATGAAGAGCGAAGAGGGAGGCAATGATGGTGTACTGGTTGCAAGCAGGTTTGCTCAACCACCAAGCATTGAAGGGGTAGGGACGTAGGGTCAAGTACATAAATGGTGATACTTATAAGCATACAGTTTCAGGTAAAAAGTTGAGATTCAGGACTTCATGGGAACACACATGTATAGGTTAACTACAGTAATCTCAGATCGCTAATCTTGCTTCAGACAGTCACCTTAATCAATGTTATAGAATGTGGTATGCAAAAATGTTGCATTCCTGGTAACTAATTATGCTATTGGACGGTTATCCTAGTAACTGCAATGTGACCCATTGGGATTATCAATTACTCCCTCCGAATCCAAAAATGTTGCATTCCTTACCCATGTAAGGAAAAAAAATGATGACATTACGAATGATCCGTGAGACGAACAAACGATGTTTTTTTTTATAAATTTATCATGAAACATCAAACACAGTATATGTTACGAACTATAATCCTAGACCAAAATGACATTCGTACCATATCATTTACTATTCCCTCCGTCCCACTATAATTGTAACATTTATTTTATACACGCAAATTTAGATTTACATTCTTTCTGTTTCAACTCCAATTCTCAACCACATAATCTTTCTCTCTTCATCTTCTTTAATTCTTAACTACACAATATTTTCTAAAAATAAAAACGTTATAAAAAATTTAGGACGGATCAAAATGACAAAACGATACAATTATTTTAAAACGAAGGTAATAATAAAAAATAACACATCGAAATATGTAATGAATAATATACAACGTTTCAACTATCATGGGATGGAGAAGTACTTACCAACTACATTTTGCAGCCAATAATGAACTCGAGATTCTGGGCTAAAAAGCTTTTTAAGAGTGATGGGACCAAAGGTGGATCATGGATGCATACTTCGTACATCAGAAAAATGATCAATTTTAAAATTATAGAGACCACCTGTGATCCTCCTCAAAGCCCTGACTTATGCCTGGTGAGGCCACAATCGAATCTAATGACGAAAATTGACTTGGTTGAGTAGGAGCAAGGGTGACGATAAGGTCGGAATCAGTGAACAACGTTAAAGTAAGCACAGGGTAGTCCAAAGTTAAAGGGCTGAAGCAAAAGCTCTTATTGTTTGATTCAGAAATAGCTAGATCCATCTGTTATGTTAGAGTGCGGGAACGATGGTGTTGCTCACCGATACCATATCAGGCTCCACCTTTTGAGGGGTAGGGTCCGCGAGGATCCTAGGCACTCAGAGAGCTGAGCAATAGATGATATTGGTGGTATGAGAGTAATAATGCCAATTCTTTAGACATTGAAATGAAATCAAATTCCATTTGGGAGCAAAAGAAATTCGATTGCTTTGGTTATAAATGCACCCAGACAGAAAAGCGTGCAGGAAACCAAAACTTAACATAGATAACAAAAAACGTACCTGAGAAAACTCAGCATGAAAACACCAACTGTCTAAATCTCGCATCTCCTTTTCTCAACAAACAGAAGCAAGCACTCCATCTCAATATCTTAGCTTGTTTGAAGATGTTTGAGTTGAGTATCCCCTGCATACTGCTAGTCTCCTAGGATCTTCAAAGACCACATTCTTTTCCATAGATGACTTCATTTGCTCTTCGAACAATACTTCAGCACAAGCATCTTTCTAGCCCTCAAGGCATTAATACACAATAAAGATCTGATCACTCCAAAACCGTGTAAAAACCTTAATGACCAATGCCGACTACTTGTTTGATCTGCCTAAGCATTTCTAACTCTGTGGCCGGTTCCTGGCAGGTGGAATTTGGTGGCCTCATTCATAAATTTGCACATCATAGCTATCTAATAGAAGATCATAATCGAACATGTCTAAATCGGCATATTAGACAACCACATCCCTCTTGCCACAGCTGTAGATATAGGGATTCTAGTCGAGGAAATAGAAGATCAAAGCTCAATGCAAGCACATCATGTCGGCTACTACCAAGACTTCAATTTCATATCCTTACAACTTAAGTCCCTCCCAGACATTGTACCAAACGACATGCTGTAACTTCTAGTCCAACATGACGGATAAAACCCCTCAAACCGGACAATTTATTATAACTGTTGAGAATACTCTACGGACGTCATATATGCACAAAATATAACAAATACATATATAAATCGGATATTTCACAAACAACCAATTCCCAGAGGTTTAATAGCAACCTTAAATACATTAATCAACTAAATATCGCTAATCAACTGCAAAATCCTTCAGCCCCAATCATTTTAGTCCAGCACTATGCATTAAACACAATGCACTCAACATGTCCATTCAAATCTTTCATCCCAAATCCTCCAACTACATCATTTGCTCAACATTTGATCCCGCCAATGTGCGATAACAATCTCGTTCTTTTAACATCACCTGCGAAACCCTAATCAAGCAACAACATAGCACAACGGCCTCCTCCACCTCCCAATCGAGTGCCGCTTCACCAGGAATCGAAGATGGAGTCGTGGGGATTGGAATTGAAAGAGAAGCGATGGAGAGACGCCGCGGCGGCGGCGATTACGCTGATGTTAACGGCACTGCTCATTGTGTTCGATGTCGTGAAACAATGACATGTTCGGTGTCAACTTAGTTTTATGATTAACTTTAGGCCTTCAATAAAACTAGTGATCTTTGTTTTAATATTTTTTTCGTTTCAAAAAATAAAAAATAAAAAATCTTGATTATAAATAACAATTAGAATAATTATTGTAAATTTTATTATCTGTACAGAAAACTCACTGATAATTTGTTTGTTTATTGAATTTTTTTTTTTATTTATAAATAATGAGTTTTTTTTAGGTCAATATTTTTTCTTGTGCTTTGTCAGTTGCTTTTTTTACTCGTGGTGGGATTACGTCATCAGCTAGTTCGTTGTTTCTTGCGGCATAAATAATGCGTCGAAAATATAAAGGTAGCATGTATTATCGTAATGCTAAGTTAGAACACACTGCATAACTATGGGGCAGGAGTGGAATATCTTTATCTTAGAATCTCACTATATGATTCAGCGGTGTGAACAAGGAAGCTATAAATTATACTTATGCGAAGATCCGATTACAATAATGAGATCTGATCAAGTTTAAGGTGGAGATGCTTTAGACTACTAAGCTTTTTTTTTTCTTTTGCCTAATTGAAGAAGTAAAGCTAGTTATCACCGTGGGCAAGGACTAGCATGTAGTAAAACTTTACAAGCACATCTATTCTTGTTTATCTGGTATCAACCGAGACGAAGACGCGATATCGTTTAACAGAGATACGTATTTGATATGTCAATATGTTCTTTACATTCTGCGAGCAACACCTCCTTATAAATTCGCAAATAATCAACCATTGAACCAGTGTTGGATTCCTACAAGTTTTAACATTGCTACAAAACAAATGGGGTAGTTGAGGTCCAAAGGACACAAGTATTCTTTTTCCTGAAATGTACTGAGCTGAAGATAGCAGTAAAAAGAGAAAGCAGAGCAGAAGAGACTGTGAACACAGAGATTCCTTCGTCGAGAAGAGACTTGAGAACCCAGAAACAGCATTTCTTTTGTTCTCTCTTTGGAATCCTCTTTTTGACTTATGATTTTCCTTTTTTGCTTTGCTTTGTTTTTGTTGTTCCTTCCAGTTCATAACTTTACCACCCTTTGGGACCTTCTTGTGTTTGGTTCTTTGATGCTTTACACGTTACGAGTGTGTTAAGGATTGGCATGTTGCAGTTTACGGGAAAAGGAAGCGCCGCGCTTGGATGAAGTACGTCCGCCACGCATTGGTGATTTTCGTTTGGAACGGTAGTGAGATAATCGACCTTGACATACCTTATCGACAGTGATTTTGGGACGGAAAAGAAATGCCAATAGCTTTAAATTAACATGATAACATAAATGATTTATTTTTTTATCATTATGAAATGAATTATATACATGTCGTTGTCTTTTTAAATTCAATATGAGTTATTATGTGGTATGGTACATTTATCAAAAGATTATTAAATATTGACATATGGCACGATCATCATTTCGTTCCGTTTTATTATTTCGTTTTCATTTGATCACAGAGGAAGTAGTAGACGCACAACAATAAGTTTACATACCATACTCGTAAAGAATAGGTTTGTCCAATTTTGAACTTTCCAATTTTCCCCCATTGCCCTTTACTGTTGTACCTGGTTAATGCCAAATGTGGTTCATGGTTCACTTTAACAAGCCATTTATGCTTCCACCTCTCCTCTCATTTCCCCCCAGTGTACTTGCACTCTACTGGTGCTTCCTTGGTAAGCTGCTTAGTAACTTTGCCACCTTTGCTTGGCCACTACCAAACCAGTTGAAAAAATGCTGCTTGAAGATCAAGTGATGTGATTTTTGCTTCTCCTAGAAATAATCTCCTATATCATCTGATCTTTTGAAACAAAAATCTTCAAAGTTCAAGTTATTGTTTCTTGAGTTAGAGGCATGTATTTGGAACAATGGGCTTCTCTTTCTTTTGTGTTTGCTTTTTGTTTCCATTCCATCGATGTTCATTTTGGGCTGCTGTTGGATGATTTTTTGAGTTATAGGCATTGAGTGGAATATTTGAGTATTGTGTTTGGTTCAGGTGTGCTGCTTGTCTTGCAAGAGAAGAATAGCATAAGAAGAGGAGGATGGCGGGAGGCGGGCGGGCACCGCCACCTAAACCGGAGGAGCTGCAGCCTCATCCGGCCAAGGATCAGCTTCCAGGAGTCTCTTATTGCATCACTAGCCCACCACCTTGGCGTCAGTCTCTCTTCTGATTATCTGTTTTATGTCTTTCATATATTCGAATATGGATTCGCTTGGCATTTGTTTCCTGTGTATTTCGAATTATCGATTTGATTGTTTTTTCTGTGTTGGTAAACTCCATGATGTTTCACTTCCTGAGCTGTGCATCTCTTTCAGTGAAATGGAATATATTTGTGTTGATAAGATTTGAAGTAAAAATGCAGCTGAAGCTATTCTGCTTGGATTCCAACACTATTTGGTGATGCTGGGCACCACTGTTCTGATTCCTACCTATCTGGTTCCTCACATGGGAGGAGGAAACGTAAGTTCGATCACCTTTCTTCGTTTATCAATTCGAATAGGACTGTCAATACTATTTTAGATAGTCATTGGATCGATACTAGGTTGACTGGTTGAGAGTCATTTGTTGATGAAGTTTCCTCATGCGTATGATTAATGTTCGAGATACAGATTGAGGTTGTCTCAATGTTAAATTGATTGTCATGATGATTTAGGCGGAGAAAGCCAAGGTAGTTCAGACCCTACTGTTTGTCACCGGCTTGAACACTCTGACAGTCATATTTTGGCACTCGGTTGCCTGCGGTTATTGGAGCCTCTTATACCTATGTGCCAACAACACTATCAATCATATTTGCAGGTCGTTATGCTGATATTGTGGATCCTCAGGAGGTAGGGTTGCTTAAATCCTGATGAATTATGCTATTCTATCTTTTATGCCAACCGTGCCAATGTGATTTTAATCCAATCTTCCTACATCATGTGCAGAAATTTGCTAGGATAATGAGAGGAATTCAAGGGTCCTTGATTGTGGCATCTACTCTACAAATTGTTCTTGGATTCGGTGGTCTGTGGAGAAATGTTGCCAGGTCGGTTTAGGCTTCTTCTATCTGTCATGGTCACCGTAGATACTTTTTGATTCATCGTATCGAATATTAAAGATTAATAAAGCTTTCAAACTATCATCCATGTTCCAAGATCTGGTTTCTTTGGTCCTTGCTTGGATCTTTCATGTGAATGATACTTGTTAACCTTTTTGAATCTTGATTTCCAACCAGAGCTCCTGTGAAACTTAAAACTATGAACTTTGTAATTTGATTTGCAGGTTCCTCAGTCCACTGGCGGCAGTTCCTTTGATTGCACTGCTGGATTTGGTCTCTATGAAAAAGGTTTTCCTGGGGTCAGTGTTCTGCATTCTTGTGAACTTCCTTAATTAGACGATTTACGAGGAATACTTTTTCATAAAGGGGTAGTTGCTAATGTTGTTTTTACCATCCTCCGGTTATTAGATTGCGAACTGTGTGGAGATAGGACTTCGGCAACTCATCCTTCTAATCATATTTTCTCAGGTACATTAGTATGCATTGCAGCATCATTTGTTCAAATAGCGCCATCAGAAAACTGGGACCATCTAATAAGTTTTGGATGACTAATAACTTTCTCAGAAGTTCTGTTAACACCTTGGATGGGATGTTACTTCGCAGTATATACCTCACTTGATACGTGGTGAGAGGCATGTGTTCGACCGCTTTGCTGTTATATTCTCAGTGGCCATAGTCTGGATCTATGCACACCTATTGACCATAGGAGGGGCTTATAAGAACAGACCAACAGCTACACAGATAAGCTGCAGAACTGACCGTGCTGGACTCATAGCGCCTGCTCATTGGTGAGAATTCGCTCCTCTTAATGTATTTACAAGAACAAAAGAGAAGAGCCGACAAGGAAATGCTTGGGAGATACGGTTGTCTTTTCTTTCAACACATCCAACAACGGATATTTTCGAGAGATTTTCTACATTTTGGCATCAGCTTTAGAGTTACAGCATTTTTAGAGTGTTGGCTTGAATTTCTTGTCTACTGCAAATCTTGGTGCAGGATAAGTTTTCCATATCCCTTTCAATGGGGGGCTCCAACTTTTGATGCCGGCGAAGCTTTTGCTATGATGGCATTCTTTTGTCACACTTGTAGAGGTTTGCACTTTGTAACAGTATTCTTGTTCTTTTCTACCGCATCAGTGCCACTTTCCGCTTAAATTCTCCTCCATGTTATTATACATAGTGTCCTTTCTATTCGACTTCATAACGATCCGTTATGCATCTTCGTCTGTCCTGAACTCCTTTAATCTTGATCAACCACAGCACCTTTGAAGAGTAGACTTGGTTTAGATCTATGTAATTTGACTTTTTGTCTTCTCACTACTGATGTTTTTATTCTATATTAAATGTAGATATAATGGTTTACTTTCCAAGGTGTTAATGAAGTTCCCTGAACCTCCAAGTCCTGACCTCTAAAACCTATATTCAAGAGGAGTTTTTCTAACTTATTTGTCCATAATTTGGCAGTCCACTGGTTCATTCTATGCGGTATCACGATTTGCAAGCGCCACTCCTTTGCCACCTGCGGTCCTTAGCCGTGGTATTGGCTGGCAG
>JAOVYX010022040.1:0-15058 GCA_035668315.1 Drosera spatulata | reverse complement strand
CCTAATCTAAGCAAACTACCCTGCTATCTAGTTTAGTTTATCCATTTCTGATTAATTAGTTCAGTTATTCACCTTTTAAAACACCGCCCCCAACTCCTAGAATAGTTACAGCATTAAATTAGTTTAGTTGATAGTTCGGATTTTCCTTGTGGGTTCGATCCTTACTTCCACTTCTACATATAATTCTATATTTATAGAGTGAAGGTGAGTGCTCATAAATATTAATTTGACGTGTAAACGACAGCACGCATCACCTCACTACTTTCATTACCTTTAACCCTATTGCAGCTAATAATGCAAATCAAACTTTACATGAACTTTCTACTCCTACAGTTGAAGACGAACCTCTTTTGCATTGTTTTACCTGAAGTCAATGTTCCGTTGAAACTAAATTCTAGATTTTTAAATAAATTATCGGTTTTTAATAAACATACTAGCGAAGATCCTAACAAACACATCAAAGAGTTCCATGTTATATGCAAATCTAACAGAACAAATGGTGTCCCTGTTGAAACTGTAAAATTGTATGCCTTTTCTTTTAGTCTACAAGGCTATGCAAAGGATTGGTTATATGAACTACCTTCCAATTCAATTAATACTTGGGTTGAAATGCAAAAATTATTTTTAGAAAAATATTTCCCATCTTCACGAATTATAATTCTCAGCAAGGAAATTTCTGGAGTAAAACAGAAGTATGGGAAAGGTTTACATGAATATTGGGAGAGATTCATGAGGCTGTCTGCAAGATGTCCACATCACAGCATTGGTGAAAACTTCCTTATTCAGTACTTTTATGAAGGGTTGCTATCAGAAGATCGTCATAGAATAAATGATTCTAATGGTGACGCCCTAACAAATAAAACACCTACTGAAACAAGAAAATTAATGAAAATATCAGCCAAAAACTCTCAAGACTTCAGCTCTGGAGACGAAAGGGATGGTGGAGGAAGTTCTAGTATAGATAAAAAGTTGGATACCCTTACAACTCTGATCACTCAACTGATACCCAACAAAATTCCAGCACAAGTGAAAGCTTGTAGATTCTGTAATAGTGTTGCTCATCCAACTGACATATATTCTACTCCGCATGAGGAACAAGTTAATGCAGTAGGATTTCCAGGGTCATCAAATCAAAGATAGAATCAAATATAGAATCAGTGGAATTATAATACTAATTAACCATGGAGGAACCATCCAAATTTTAGGTGGAGTAATAATAATAATGTCTTAAATCCACCCAGACCTCAAAATAATCCCCCTTCTGGTTTCTATCAAAATCAACAACAGCCTTTTCAAAATAATCAAGGGTCCTCTCTTGAAAACCTTGTTAAAACTCTGGCATAGACTCAGAAGCAAATAATGGTTGAGAATTCACATAGCAAATCTAAGATGAGTAACATTGAGAGTACTGTTGCCTAACTTACCTCTAACAAGAGCCAACTAAATACTAGTTTAGAGAACAAACTTCCTTTCCAGCCACTAAATCCGGAGAGAACGCCAATGCTGTGATGTTGAGGGGTGATAAGGAATTGAAGGAACCTGAGCCAAAGTCTAAGGAAATTGAAAAGGATTTGGAAGTAATTCCTGGTGCGGATCAAAATGAAGATCAACCGCAGAAAATTCCAGAAATTCATCCAATCATCAAACATGTCACCTCTACTCCACTTCCTAACCGTTTAGCTAAAAATAAAAAAGCTGAAGAGGAAAAGGATATTTTTTAGCTTTTCAAGAAGGTGGAGGTGAATATTCCCTTATTAGAGGCTATTAAGCAAGTTCCTAGATATGCCAAATTTTTAAAGGAGCTTTGCACCAATAAGAGGAAGCTTAAGGGTCATGAGAAAGTAATGGTAGGAGAAAACATTTCTGCAGTTTTGCAAAAGAAGTTGTCTACCAAGGAAAAAGACCCTGGTATGTTTACTATACCATACACTATAGGTAGTGCTGAAATTACTGGATGTATGATTGATTTGGGTGCATCTATAAATGTTATGTCTTTATCAATTTACAAATCCCTTAATTTAGGACCTCTACAACCAATGGGAGTTGTCATACAACTGGCTAATACGTCCATAGCACATCCTGTGGGTGTATTGGAGGATGTTCTGGTGAAGGTAAATGATCTAGTTTTTCCTGTCGATTTTTATGTTCTCAAAACTGATAATGGTCATATCAAATAAGTCATGTGCCTATTCTGCTAGGTAAAACATTTTTGAGGGCAACAAAAACAAAAATCGATGTAAATGATGGAACCTTGTCCATGGAATTTGATGGAGATATCATAAGGTTCAACATTTACAATGCAATGAAACAGCCAAGTGATGATGTGTACTCAATTTGTGCAATCAATTTATTTTCATCACTAGAAGAGGAGTTTTTTGAATTAAACGAAGAAGAAATCATGGAAGCTATATTGAAGGTGGATGTAGATAATGACAATCTGTATTATAATGAGTTTATTTGATGATGATTTGCCTATAATTGGACAAAAATTTAATAAGAAGAATATGAGCATGATAAAACTGTTAATTAATCATGAGAAAATTCTTTCATCTATTCAAAGTCCACCAAAATTGTAATTGAAGTAATTACCAACTCATATGAAATATGCTTATTTGGGTAATGGAAAAATCTCTCAATAATTATTTCAAGCAAATTATCTATAGAACAAGGAGAAGCTCTAGTTAGTATACTCAAAAAGTATAAAACTGCGATTGGTTGGACAATATCTGATATCAAGGGAATTAATCCCTCCATGTGTATGCATTGTATTTTACTTGAGGACGATTCCAAACCATCAAGGGAGCCACAACGACGCTTAAATCCTCAAATGATGGAAGTTGTCAAGAATGAAATTTTAAAACTTCTTGATGCTGATGTCATCTATCCAATTACCAACTCTCAGTGGGTTAGTGCTATTCATGTTGTACCAAAGAAAATAGGCTTAACTGTTGTGGAAAAGGATAATGGTGAGATGATCGCCACTACAATCCAGAATGGATGGCGTGTGTGCATTGATTATCGTAAATTAAATTCAGTCACACGAAAAGATCATTTTCCATTACCTTTTATGGATCAAATGCTCGAAAGGCTAGCTGGTTGATCATATTATTGCTTTTTGGATAGATATTCTGGTTATAATCAAATTGTGATAGCACTTGGAGATCAAGACAAAACGACATTCACATGTCTCTTTGGCACCTTCGCATATAGGCGTATGCCTTTTGGGCTATGGAATGCTCCTGATGACAAAAGGTGTATGTCTTTTTTATTCAAAGGTGTATGATGTCAATTTTTTCTGATTATATAGCCTATATTATTGACGTATTTATGGATGATTTTATCGTATATGGATATTCATTTGAAAAATGTCTCAAAAATTTGGAGTTGGTGCTTAAAAGATGTGTTGAAACCAATTTAATCCTTAACTATGAACAATGTCATTTTATGGTGGAAGAGGAGATTGTTTTGGGACATGTTGTCTCGATGAAGGGATTGGAGGTTGACATGACTAAAGTTGAAGTAATTAAATCCATGTCCAATCCCACATGTGTGCGTGAAGTAAAGGCATTTTTAGGGCATGCTGCTTTCTACAGAAGATTCATAAAAAACTTTTTGAAATTACATAACCACTTTGTCAATTATTGAAGAAGGAAGCTACATTTGAATTTGATGAAGAGTGTAAACAAGGTTTTGAGAAGTTGAAGGAGAAATTAATTTCTACGCCCATAATTTAGCCATCGGATTGGAATTATCCATTTGAGATAATGTGTGATGCAAGTGATAAGGTTGTAGGCACCGTTTTAGGTTAAAGGGTTGACAAAGTCCCTCATGTAATTTATTATGCGTCAAGAACACTTGATGAGGCACAATGTAATTATACAACAACTGAAAAAGAACTGTATGCAATTATTTTTTCCTTAGAAAAATTTAGATCATATTTATTCAGCACAAAATGATTGTTTTCTCATATCACGCTACATTGAAATATTTACTCAAGAAGAAGGAGTCAAAACCGAGGCTTCTGCGTTAGGTTCTCCTTTTACAAGAGTTTGATATTGATATCCGAGATAAAAAAAAACGCTAAAAATTATGTGACAGATTATTCGAGCCGCATAGTAAATGATGAAGATATTTTACCAATTTCAGAAATATTCCCAAATGAGTATTGATACTCAATTCATGACTTTCATCCTTGGTATGCTGATTTAGTGAATTATTTGGAAAACAAGAAATTGCCTATGGACATTTCTAGGCACCATGATTTTGTGCAAGGTTTGATAGATGCCAAAGGACGGTAAATATTTCTAGAAGAGATCAAATGCCATTAAAATCTATACACGTGTGAAATTTTTGATGTTTGGGGTATAGATTTTATGGGGCCCTTTCCTAACTCATATGGTAATTTTTACATCTTGCTACCAATTGATTATGTTTCAAAATGGGTGGAGGCTGTAGCAACTAAGACGAATGATGCCAAGGTGGTAGTCAGATTTATTTAAAATCAAGTTTTTAGTAGATTTGGCATCCCTAGAGGTATTATTAGTGATAGGGATACCCATTTTTGTAATCGGGTAGTCGAAGCTGTGTTAAAGAAATATTATGTTAATCAAAACATCTCCATTGCATATCATTCTCAAACAAGTGGTCAGAATAAGGTATAAAATCGAGAAATTAAATCGATTCTCGAAAAAATGATGAATCCTAATAGAAAGGTTTGGAGTTTGAGACTTGATGATGCTTTATGGGTATATCGAACGGCATATAAAACACCCATAGGGATGCCTCCCTATAGATTTTTATTTGGTAAAGCATGTCATTTATCAGTTGAAATTGACCACAAAGCATATTAGACAATTAGGCAAATGAATATGACTTACAAAGATGGGGATAAAAATCGTCGGCTCCAATTACAAGAGCTTGAAAAGATCCAAAATGATGCGTATGAAAATGAAATAATTTACAAGGACAAAACAAAATTATTGCATGACAAAATGATCTCGAGGAAAAATTTTTAGGAAAAATGATCTCGGGTTGCTGAAAGGCTTATGAATGCTCTTTCTTCATGTTTTCTTCCTATTTTCTTCACTCAAACTCCTACAAACGATTCTCCCTCAACCCTAAATCCTCTAATCTTAACCAAACTTGGTGATTCTTGTTTCTAATTTTCCAAAAATCATCATCTACATCGTTCCACATCATTTCCATCCTTGATTCATCACGAACAACTCAAAATCCATCAAAATCTGAACCTCAAACCCTAATTCCAAATTTTCCAATTCTCATTGTTTGGCCTAATTCAACACTTCAATCTACTCTATTAGCTTAGGAGGCCGACATCTAAGGCATGGTTAGAGTGATTTTGGATTGTTGGATGCATTTTGAAGATTTGGTGGGTGAGGGTTTTGGAGTTTTTGGGTTATAGGTTATGGGTGAATTTTGGGGTGAATTGTTGGATTGTGGTTGTTTGGTTGTTTACTAAGGATGATGAACATAGGGTACTAGCAGGGCACGTACGGGTCGAAAAGTGTTTACACCTTATCCTAAGCGTGTAAACTTGACCGAGAAACATGATCATGATAGATATGAGGTGTTGAAGAAGAGATCGATGGTGCAAACACGTTGGTTAGATGTGCGCGATTGTACGAGTGTAGGAGTTTAGGATAACATTTTGTGGATGGGGGAAAGACTTGGTTGGGAGGATTTCCTAACTAAGCAATGGAGAATGTACAAGCAACTAACGCTTGAAGTGTTAAGTATATTGAGTATAGGGATTGATGAGGTGGATTGGGAGTCTGCTGAGGATGATAGGAGTAAGATAAGTTTCCAACTGGCGAATGTGAGGCATGAGATGTCTCTTCCGGAGTTTGGAGAGGTGTATGGCTTCAAGAATAAAGGGGAGAAGGTTATTACGAAGGGATTCAAGATGGTGAGCATTCATTCGTTATGGAGCAGAATGACTGGAGCATTCATCCTTGACCCGACAATTAGGACTATGCATTGGCATTTGGCCAATACTATTTGTGCCAATGACCAAAGTAGAGGAGTTGTTTCCCAGACAGAGATGTTTTTATTTTCTGGATTATTGTAGGAGACGAGTGGGTATTCTGCTGACTTTTTGACAAGACATCAGGCAGTGGCGATCGCGAGCAAGGGTGCGATTGTTATTGAAGGTTTGATCACTCCTTTAGCTACTTATTTTGAAGTAAGCTTATGTGATGTTGATCCGGTAAAAGATGGCACCTTTTTGATAGGTTTGGATGAATTTAAGGGAAAGCATGTGTTTAAGAAGGTTGGAAAGGAGTATTTTTATTGTCCTTGGGGTTTGACGAAAGATTCGGACAGGATTAAAGTCCCTTGTAAAGGGATGTCGTCGAAGGATGAGGCGAACTGGTTGTTTTCTCCAAATGGGGATGATGATGATAAAGATGATGATGAGGGTGATGATGAGATGGAGGATGTCGATGCACCAGGACGTGATGATGTGGGAGAGCCATCTCAAGCTACAAATGCACCTCTATTTCAATATGATTGGCAGCTTGGCTATCCTATTCCATTAGACGGTCAGCATCCATCACCTCCTCCTGATTTCCAGCCTCAGGAGCATTATGATTGGCGCGCTGGGATTCAGCGGATTGAGCATGAGCTGCAGTAGCAGCGTATTTTTGTGTTAGGAGATGGGTGACTACGTCCGTTTATTTTGTGTTGAGTCATTTTTCATTGAAATTTTTGCAAAATTGAAACAAAAATTGGAAAATCATGAAAAAAAAGAGAAAGAGTAAAAAAAGAAAAGAAAAAAGAAAAATAAATAAAAAATTATGTCTTTGGTTTTTTTTTTTTTTTTAACATAGCTTGAGCATAGTAAAATGATAAGGATTATTTATTATGATCGTTACACTATTATATGTAGTTTGAACATCATCTCTGAGGAAGTTTATATCCTACCTAACGTCATTCTATTATTTCCGTATGATATAACTCTTTCATGTGTAGATAGCGTTTTAATGGTGACTTGAACCGTAGATAGACATTTAAAAACCTCCATGTTCCCCTTCTATGCCATCTGTCACTATATCCATCGATTATAGGGGAGCATGATGTGAGTTTTGAAAAAAAAAAATTGTTTACAAATTATCCATCTTCTATGGTGACCCTTATATTATTTTTGGTTACTAGAGAATGTTATACACCTACGAATCAAATAAAAGAAAAGATGAAAAAAAAATTGTCAAAGCAATTTACACAAGCAAAAAGCTTCAAATTACTATGTCCCTTATCTCGATAATCAAAATTACCATCTACGGATAAAAAAAGGGGGGCTATGGTAATTAATAAGATGAGCCTAAGAAAAAAAAAGATACATATCCAGTAGGAAATCTAGACCTCATTTGAGACCTTGGTAGTTTTAGGAAAGAGCCACGTCGGACGCATTTCTGATCGTAAGGAAGTAACGGGGGTGGAATACAATGAATATTGAAAATGAGTTTCAAAAACGTATTGTCTTGCTACACCTTGAGAATATCTGCGAGGGTGTGAAGGACCGTGTAAAGGGGATGATTTTAGGGATAATTTATGTGGTGTGAATTGGTATGATGGGTGATTTTAGAATGTTTGGTCCTTTCGACATATATTTAGTATAAATGATCTATTGCATGTCTTTCACTCTGATTACATTATTGCTCAAGCTATGAAAATTGTTATTGCATCTTGTTTGATTGAGTCTTTTGTCTTACTCTAGGACGAGCAAAGGTTAGGCTTGGGGAAGTTTGATAAGTGTGAAAGCACTCATATTTTTCTAAGTTAATTTCTTTATTTTTGGTACATTATGTGTCGTTACTTTATATTTTATATTTAGTTTAGTTCTTGTAGCATTGGTATTGCTGTTTGTCATTTTTGTCACAAATTTGATCAAGAGAAGATGTTTTGCACGAGTTATGAAAAGCAATCAAAGTTGTGAAGACCCCTTTATGAAATGTTTCAGCGAATTATGAAGACATGGAGGCTAAACGATGCATTTGCTGTTGATTTCGGAGCTTATAGACGTTTTGGATATGTATTAGGTGTAATAGAAGAAGTTTGGATGAGTTTCGAAACAAAACAGGGTGATTTGATGTTGTCCTGTGCTTGTCACGGGCGTGACGGAAGCTCTGTAGGAAACCTGAGCAAGTCACGATTGTCACGGGGGTGACGCAAAGATTTTGACAATATATTTTATCCGAAATTCAAATTTTTCTCTACATATCTTTCTAGTATTTGTTTTTCTATAAATAGGGACGTTATGTCCACGTTATGTACTAACTTTATCAGCTTTTTGATAGATGTTAGGCCTAAAAAATCTAGGGTTTCTCATAGAACTATTGCTTAAGCTTTGGATCTTTGGTGTTTTGGAGATTCAAAGACTTCTCTTACTGTTGTTCTTCAATCAAGTATAGACTTTTATCTCTCTCTTTTGATGATGTGTCCATTATTTGTTATCTCAATCATGTTTGTGTTGTTTAATTCAATCATGAGTGAGTAGATCTTTGACAGGAGACCTCATAATGAAAATCTAGTAAAGAGATTATGAGATTATGGACTTAACATGATTTTTCTGAAACTGTGTGTTTACTCTACTTGTTTGGCATGATTGTGTTCGTGTTGTGGATTTGTTATCTATTCAATGTCAATGAAATGTATTTGATGGATGTATACGTTTGATTTGTGCAGGATGCCGAGAGTTAAATCCACCGTGGCTTCTTCTGTTGCCAGAGGCAACCCAGCTGCTAGGGCGAACACTCTTGATCCTGAGCCTGCTTCGGGACATCCTAATGATCATGGCCTAGTATTCCGTGGAAAGAAGAATGAGGATAGATACCGAAAACTCGAGAGGAGGATAATGATGGCAACTATTTACCATAACGGTCCCGCACTAGCTACACTTAGACTTTCAGATGATGCAGATGCTTTGCTCGATCGTCTTCAGATGAAAACATTTGCTCACAACTCTTGGCCAACCTATGAAAAGTTGATGACCGAGTTTCTATCTTCCCTTGTTCAAGTGAAGAATGGGAAGCAGCAGAATTCGACTTCCACCTCAACGGAGAGGAAAACTATAAGGATATAGCTTGGCTTAATGGGATCTATGGTTTCAAATATTCTAGACTTCAGTTTATGGTTCTGGAGTACGAGAGGGAGATCGGCTCATTCTATTTTTCTTTTACTAGGCCGAACCTTCCGGATTTCAAGAACGCCAAGGTATCTGTCGTGCTCAATTCGGTTTTCTTCATTATTCATCAATTCTTTGCCTGCACTATCTTTGCGAGATATGAGAGTACCAACAACTTGAGGAAGGACGAGCTATTATTTCTTTGGGTCATGACGAGGCGTAAGACCATCAAGCTCAACATTGCGGCATATCTACTTCGCCACTGGCATTTCCATGCCGCCAACAGCTCGGGCAAGATTTGCTTTAGGGGACTCATTACTCCTATTGTGATGGCACTCAGATATGATTTTGCGGGACGGGAGCCATTGGAGCAGCCACCTTATTCTTCACTCTACCTCACTTATCTTCTTACCACAAAGAAGATAAAGAAGGAGACGATTGGAGGTGAAGAGGTATACTTCTTGAAGTTCCAGAACAACAAGAAGATGATGTTGCAGCTGCCTAGTGAACTTTATAGAGTATCTCAATCGGCTTTGTGGACTTTTCCATCTCTTGGTCTTCCGTTCCCGAGACTAAGAGTGGTGGTGGAGGAGTAGGTTAAAGGAGACGCGGACATGGCAGAGGCAAAGGAGGTAGCTGAGGAGGAGGATGTTGATGATAATGATGTTGATGATGAACAACAAGCTATTGATGATCAGATAAATGACGATGTTGATGGTGATGAGCCTTATGATAATGATATGGAGCCGTCGACAGAGTCCAGTCCTTAGGAAGCTATACGCCAACATCGATATTATTATTCCTATTTCGAGAGGAATGTATTGGTGAGGATGAATATATTTGATGATAGACTTACGGGATAGAGTCCCTCGTCCAAAATCAGCACAATATGCAGCAGCAGATATATGGTTGGCATGTAAGCCGGGGGGATTTCCAGCCGCCACTACCACCTCCGCAGTGACATTTTATGAGTATTATCCTTTAGTTTTTATTTCTATATCTTACATTGAGGACAATGTAATATTTTAGGTATGGGTGGGATATTGTCTATCTTTTTATGCATTTTATGATTTTCTTTTTCTATTTTCTGTCTGGTATGTACTATTCGTAGTTTAGGCAGTACTTGATTCAAATTTATGGTTTGTATAATATTTAACTACTTTCATATTATTGAGTCAGTTTGTGCTATTCATGGCTTCATTCTATTAATGTTATCATGAGTAGTATTTGTTTTGTTGATGTCATTTCTAAAAATTAAAAAAAACTTGAAAATTGAAAAAAAAAATTGATTTAAGAAATTTTTTGTTTTTAAACGAAAGTTATGCACAAGAGTTTTTAGGGGAGCTATTAAAAATGTGTTAACTCAAGACAAAAAAATGAAATAAGTGTCATACTAGAATAAGAATGCCTAAGTTGAAACCATTCTCCTTTACATAGTTAAGTTTCATCTAGAATATCGCTAAATTTGAACTCCTAGCTAAGGTATGTATGGGGGGATAATTAAACACGGGGATATGAGGACAGCGAATAGAGTTAGATTCTTACAATGCACCAAGATCAAGTTACTAGCTACTTGGTTAGTGGTAAGGTGGAAAGGTTTGTATCATAGATCATTTTATTCCATTTCTTTGTGTGGCCATAACCTTTCCGACCTCCTTAACTAATGTTATTTTCATTATTTTTCTTCCTTTCATCTCGTATTATACATGATGTATTATTTGATTGAGCATGCGTATACTCATTATTGGAGTTACTCTACATTTATCATGTCATTAACTCCACAAAAGAATCCTTTTGAACCTTATCATGTGTACGAGTCAAAGGTAGCAATAGTTGAGAATCTTTGTAAGGGGGATGGTTTGTTTTTATTGTTGTAATATGGCACACAATGTGCCTAGGTTGTGCTACCTCTATTTCTTTTTCATATATTATTTGGAAAAAAAAAAAAAAAGAAGCAGTGGCTTAAAAAAAAAAAAAAAAGAAGTAAAAAAAAAGGTTCTTTTTGTTGTCTCATAATTATTTAGACTCGAGTAATCACTTATCCTAATAAAGGGTGACTCAAGGATGTTATATATTTGGATTACTGTGGTTCATTTGTCTTTGTTAAAGGCACAATGCCTTGTTGGGGTATAGATCGCTTATGTTTTGACTCGTATTTTACTCCTACCCTTGAACCTTAACTCCACATAACCAAATAGTTGACCTCCTTTTATCTATCTTATTATTTCTTTTTGGTCCCATCCTATTATTGGATGGAGATGTATATTTGATCCGGGTAAGAAGATGGTTAGTATGCGAATGCTTGTACCTTGTTGTATTATTTGAGTTGAACTCTTATTCTTGCATGATTAATTAGTATTGATATGATCCTCACGGTCATCAGGATGGTGAGTGGTACCTTGTTAGGAGAACGCTTAGATATATGAGGAAGAGTTGATGCAATGTGACGTGAGAGGAAGATGAATTGGCTCATAAAAAATTGGTGTTATGACACATGTTTGTTTTGTTGGTTTAAGTTGCTCATTTTGCGTTGTTTTTAATTTTTCTTGTGTGTTTTCTTTTGCTTGAGGACAAGCAAACATTTGATTTGGGGGAGTTTGATGTGTGTCAAAATACACACTATTTTATGTTCTTAAACCTACGTTTTGTTTCACTTTTATGGTCTATTTAATCTAGTAGTTTGGTTTTACTTTCAGAGTCAGGTACTGTCGAAATTTCTATTTTTATTACAGAATGTTGATAGAAGAGTGGTGTTAACGATCATGATGATTGGAAGACATTTTTGAAGCTCTAGAACGCATTACATAGCTAATTGAAAATGTTCGAAGTGATTATGGGTGTAATGTTGATGATTATGGGTGTATTGTGATCAAACATGGCCAGGGGATGAATTGCATATGTAGACACGGCCATGTTCCCTTTGTCTACGATCTCGAAGCACGGCCTGTCCAGCCCGTGTCAGATGTGACATGGCCGTGCGTCCCTCAAGGAAGAAAAAGCAATTTTTCTTGAAACAAGGCCCAGTTCAGGCCGTATCAGCCCTGGCACGACCGTGTCTGGACTTTCGTACTTTAGATCACTGTTATTTTAAATCAGAGATTTATAAGGGATTGATTGTTATATTTATCCCCTTTAATATATCACGACTTGCTCATTAGATGGGAGAGTTCATGCATACTTTCATATGACAGTGAGAACGATGCACTTTCAAACCCTAGAAACATATCTGAAACGAAGACGATTGATCCGCATCCATCAACAACATCGAGATTGAGTCACGCTCATTGAGATCTTCATCAGAACTTTATTCTCATCTGAGTTTTTGGGTTTATTCTCAATGTTTTTAGACTTTCGATCTAGTTTTGTAATGGATCTTGGATTATTTCTTCGTATTGTTTTGTTTTCTATCATGATCGTAGCGTAAATCCTTTATGTGACAACGTATTGAAGATAATTATCTGGGATTTCTGAGACGGGACTTGTTCTTCATGTTTTCTTATGAGCTAGATTTATTTGATCATGAATAAATTGATCTTTTTCTTAGCTTTGATATGATATGATATAGTTTTGCCCAATCTATACATAGAAATATCAATCATTGTAGTTATATACTCTTTTGATAATATATGGTAGCAAATATAGGTTATATTTTTCTCTTCTGTATAACCGAAAGTATTCATGATTCATAAACAATGAATTATTCTCTTCTATTCAATGTTTATGGTATATTGAGTTATGATATAATACAACATTAAATAGTCTAGGTATATTCTCATCCTGCCTAGGTCGATTAATGTTTGTTGATAGGTTATTCTCATCTGGGTATCATATTAAAGATATAACATTGTTACATTTCACCTAATTACAATATACGTCAAGAAGGATCTAGGATGAGAAAATGAACATCAATGAAGAAATCTTAGGAATAAATCAAAATACATTGTCATACATCTTATTTCCAAATTGATTACAGTTAGTCCAAGTTTTTCATATTATCTTTGCAATTTTTAGTTGTCAATATTTCGTATTAAATCGTAAATCCACTATTCCTTTCAATATTAAATTACATCTTAAGTGATTAACACAAAATTAGCTTATTGTATCCATTCCTTGTGGCATTGACTCGACTTGTCACTACTAAATATTTATAGCAATTCTGTTAGTTGTGTGTAGTCAGGGTTTAATTTTGCACACCTTGCGACGAGCACACCAATGGACATGCCAAATTATTAGCGTACTTCGTACTCAACAAACATTTTCTTGGCACAGAAGATTCCGCTACTAGACAAAAATAACACAATTGAATACGATGAGAGTTTCAACTCTCTACTGTTAACTTCTTTGTAATCTAGACCTTAGAACTACCTTTGTAACCTTAGGACCACCTATTCTTTTATCTTTTGAGGTGTCAAGAAAGAGGGAGAAAGTCTGATAGGGTACCTAGTAGATTAGTCTTCTATTAGGTTACTTAGGGGCAGATAGTTGATGTTTTTTATTATATTTTCTCTGCAATCTGAATGTAATGTGTCTTAATCAATCTGATTACTCTGTGTGCATATTGAATATTTATCTATCTAATGAAATGACATAAATATTATATGAACTGTTTGTTCTAATTTGTTAACACTTCTGTGTATTCATACTCTATGATTAGGAATAACTTGCTACCACAGTTTATCGCTCACACCCTACGCATGATTTATGAAAGATTTTTTACTACATCAAATCTGGAGAGATTGTTGGGATCATAGAGTTGATTGTGTGATTTATTGTTTGATTTGATGTGTCAATGTACCTTATTATGGTTTGAGATATTAGTCTAAATATTACATGGTACTTTTTATACTAGTTGTTTAATACTACAGGAAATGCTTAGTAGGTCATGAGGCTGACAAGAGAAGGTTTTAGGGAAAAAGTGCTTAAAGTCAGGTCTGACGTGAAAAGATTTCAAAGATATCAAAGTTGGAATTAGAGTTCTAGAGTGTATCAGACTTAGAGTAACTACCATCTGATGAGGATATTAGTCTGACGAAGACAGCATATCAGAGTCTCAGATGGAGTCTGACTGTTTTAATGGTGAATAGGCTATTTTCAGAAGCATCGGAATAGGAAGAACTTATCAGAGTTGGCCAAAAGAAAGCCATTAAAGAAGGAGCTATTAATTTGGCGAAGATTAGAACAACGGATTAAACGATAAGCCAAAGACTAATATATAAAGGGGTCAATGGATCATTCAGAAAGTAACAAAGTCATTCTACAACCACAAATAATTCAAGAAAAAAAAATTCTCTCTCTATTTTCTCCTTCGAGATGCAAAGCGTGATGAACAACTTTCTTTAAGAAGTTGTTATAATTGGGAAGTTGAAAGTTAATGCAAAGAATTCTCATCATTTCAAGAAATGGTGATTCTTCATTCTAGAAGACGATTTTTGTAATACGTCATCATCGATTGTTGTAATACGCCTTCGAACCCTCACTCATTATCTGTTGAGATTGATTAGACGTGGCCTAATTGGTGGTTGATTGAAGAAAGATCCTGTGAGATCTTGGACTTTGATCTGTTGAGATCAAAGTGATCGATTGCGATCGTTGTGATAGGTTTGTTGAGAGAGGTTGGGAAAACTCAAAGGTTGATGGTGAACTTGCAATCCTTGCCCTTGTAATCCAGACTAATTATAGTGGTTTGTTGTTTGTGGAATTTTCTCCCGAAACTCGATTTTTTCACGTAAATCTCCATGTGTCAGCTTTACCGCTTTGATTCTTGATTCAGTTTGATTCCTCAAAGATCCAAGCCTATTGATTTTGTTGAACTTGTTAATTTCACATCGATTGATCTCGTTGAGTTTGTCAAGCATTCCTCTGTGACCTAAGTTGGTCTCACGATCAAATTTTCTAAAATCTATGTTACAAACTATC